>VZTQ01000320.1:344467-364862 GCA_013400755.1 Pelecanoides urinatrix | reverse complement strand
ATGTTATCCCAGAAGTGCTACCAGCATTGCTGACGGGCTCAGCCTTGGCCAGCGGCGGGTCCGTCTTGGAGCCAGCTGGCATCGGCTTTATCGGACATGGGGGAAGCTTCTAGCACCTTCTCATAGAAGCCACCCCTGTAGCCCCTCTGCTACCAAAACCTTGCCACGCAAACCCATACGCAGCCCTTCAGTCTTTCAGTTTATGGAGCTTGCGCTTGAGACACTGGACATGTAGTTTAGCTAGTTCTTTGTTATAGTCTCTGACCTTTGAAAGTTCATAGCTTTTGGAAACTTTTTATTTATAAAGAATATCTTTTTTTTTTCCCCAGTCCAGAGCAATTCAAATGCTGAATAACTGCATCATAAAAATTAGAGTTTATATTTTTATTTTCTAGGGTTTTGTTGTGCAATATACAGTATAACATAGATGATCCTTGTGAGAGTTAATAGTTAAACAGAGACAGTACTGCTGAGAGAGGTAGGAAATTTATATAAATGATGACTCTAAAAATATCAACGATTTTCATAAGTTAGCACTGGAGAAAATTATTAGGCAGTGATATTATAAAAGCAGAACTCTCAGCAAAGTTATTCCCAGTAGTAAAAAAAAATCTTGTTGATAGGGTTGCGATTTTAGCGGCAGTAACTACAACTGATGAAGCAATCTGCTGAGTGCTAATTTCACAATCAAAACTTTTTCTAATTCCCAAAATTGAAGTTGGCATTATTCAAACAGCCCTTATTTTCCAATTGTTAGAGTATATTTAGTTGTGCAGTTTAAGTTGAATTTAATTATTTCCTTGTCATCTTATACTTACCCTTTGCAAAATTTTGTTGTGTCTATCTTTAAACTGTATGTAAATATGATGACATGATACTGGGGTTTAGGTGGGAACAATGCTTAAGACCTACTAACAATCTATTTTCTTACCTGAGATGTCGTGTAAAATGTATCATAGACATTTCTATCAGGTTCCACCCCCACAAATATGTGGTTTTTAAAAAAAAAAGTCTGATTATGGCATACTGAACTTGTTAGCTAGAAGGCACATACACAGTCACAGACCACTGAGAAAACCTTGCAGAATGCCAAACATTTTTAGCACTGTCTGTTTTCTGAGGTGGCAGTTCTTACACCAAAATTAGATGAAATCTTAATTTGGAATAAAATGAGTGGGCTAATTTTGAAAAGCACTGTAAATCCCATATGCTACAAATAATTCTAGCATGTGTCACCAGCATACCTATCTTTGTAAATTATTGGTAGCTATTTCCTTGGGGTGCTGGGAGAAATTTGCCAATGACTGCTGAGTTAAACTGGTATAGCCTCAGTTTCTTAATATAAATCAGACAACTCCAGGAAACCACCTATGGGGTTGGGGAAAAAAGAACAACTTGTTCTTTGTAGGAGAGAGCAAGTTTCTTTTATCAAGGTGTTTTGACCCTGGAATAAAGAGATGAAAGAGGGAGAGGAAAAGCAAGGAGGGGAGGGGAGGTAGAGACAGATCCTGACCAGCAAGAGAGCACTGCCATCCTTTTCCATTTGAGCTCCGTTTGTCTAACTGGTCATGGTAAAGCATTTGGGTAGCTTTGCGTAAACAAGAACAGTTTCATTTCATTCTTGGGCATGCTTTTGTTATTTTGTTTGTTTCCTCTTCATTTTCGCTGTCCATTATTGGGGTGATACTCTTAAGAGATCCAAATAGTTCACAGATTTTTCTTCAGCCTTTCAAGAAGATTGGATTTGACTTGAAATAGCCAGTGATATCAGGGAATGTGTATTAGACGATACCATTGCCACAAAATATTTTCTCATTTTTATAATTGGTCAGATTTTTATAATGACCTAATGAAAGTTGATGCAAACAGATTTTAAACCAACTGTATATTACCTGCGCTGAAAAACAAAGTTCTGATGCTTCTGTTGAAGTAACGTTATGCCAGTCGTGATTCCTTTCATAATTTGATTTCAGCTATTCCCTTGCAAATAAGTAAACACCTGTGTAATCACCCAAATAAGTGACCCATGTAATTAATGAAACTTAATCCTTAAAGTACCAGTGTTCATAGGCTGAGCTCATAAACTAAAAGCTAAAGCATATAATAAATTCTGGTAATGAGAACTTAATAGATATAAGAGTCAGAGATTGATTTGTTCTTTTTTCTTTTTGTCCCCATGAGAAGGGTACCTGCTGAATTAAGGCATGAAAGAAATTTCTCTGTGTTGGGAAAACCATTATACTCTCTAACAAAGCTACCTTCAGGTCTGTTTCTATGGCAACAGGAGCATCAGACCAACAAAGAATGGACCAGAAAGGAGATAAAAGCCTCTATAAAAATAGTTATAAAAATCATATACATAGTTTTGGGTACTTTTTTCTTTCTTTCTTTCTTTTTTTTTTTTAAAAGAAAAAAGAAGAAAAAGCCCAAAACTTGGAGTTTTTTGAAACCTGGTAGCTATTTAGGTTAGACCCTATTGATATTGGAGAACTAGTAGAATAATAACAAATTATTAACTTTGTGGACATTAATTAAGAAGAGTTTATAAAAAACCAAAATCTCAAATCTAAACTTACTAGAAGCAATATAATTTTTAAAGTGATTTTTATGTAACTGCTCTTAAAAAAGCATTTTTTGAATCTCAGAGTCTTCATTCTTTTTTATGAAAAGTTATAATGAGATGGGAAATTATGTATATATTTCTCCTATTCAACTAATTGCTTTATTATTAAATTTTCTTTTTGGTGTCTAATTGCAAGTATGTGAATTGTAAATCACTACTGGCTGTCCATGTGGTCAGTATTCTTCTTCTCTTTGTCCTTGTGTTGCCAGAGATTGGATAAGACCGTGTGAAAAAGAATAAAAAAGCTTTTTCCTCCATCTTTCAAATGTTTAACTATCGTCATTCCAATAGGAATGGTGCCATCCCTAACCTAATGAAAAAAGTGTGGAATTAGTGCAATTTACATCTGAACTTGATATTAATACCCCGATACTTCTTGAAAATAAAATCTCCTGATCTCTATTTTTTTATAAGGGTTCTCCCATTGTTTCACGGTTTCAAAGGAAATAAATCTAGTCAAAAAATGGGATGCATATTTACCTGGTTTACTTCTATTGTTGAAATCAACAATCTTTATTTAGAAAAGAAAAAACATACTGAAAATATTCTAGCTCTAGTTTTTGTGCTTTAGATATTCCTTATACATGGTTCTACAGGTGCTTTGCAATGCATTGCTGTTTAGAAGTCTGACTTCAGGAGCTTGAAAGCAAGCAAAAGAAGAGTCCAAGTAAATTAATGTGCATAAGTAACACAGCAAAACACTGTTGCCATATTATTGAAAGAATTTACTGTGTCATTTCTTTATAGAACTGTGGTACCACTTTTTTTATAGTTCTTACTTCTGGTAATGTCTTTGTCAAGTGTAAAAAAATATAAGCCTGATTGCATTATTTCAAATGGGCATTACTGATACAGTGACTTGGAAAACAGCTAGCAGGTGCAGTTGCATAGTCTGATTTTGTGAAACGAAGAACAAATCATGGTTGTTTGATTGAATCGGGACTTCAATGCGCATAAGTGAATGGTTACTTCTAGGGTGTTTGTGTAAGTAGAGATTTATAAAAATTCTGATATACCTTGTCCAAAAAGTAGGCTAAAAAGCAACCTGACTGCAATGGTGAGGTTTCAGGGAGTTAGGAACAGTCAGGCATAAGAATATATATAAAAACTATGTTATACAGGCCACTTGTATATACATGTAGTGTTTATGAAGAGAATTCTTAGTTTCATTGTCACGGATTTTTTTTTTTTTAGAATAATTTTCTAGAATTTTTTTCCTAGAATCTCTTGAAATCTGGGATTATCCCAAGTTATGTTTTCTTCCTGAGAAAATTCTTTGTATTTAATTAAAGTTAATTTGAGCCCTACAATCCTAGCACACAACGGGAAGAAGACCTGGCTATCTCCTCTTACAAATACCTTGATGAAATCCTTCCTTAGTCAAAATCCACTTTTATTTTTCAAGATCTGTATTAGTACCTACAGATTGACCTACTTACGAGTAAATGAGTCATGTTGTATTGTTAAATCAGAAACCTAAAATCCCATTCCTTGAGACACGTTAACATTCCTTTTTTAACATATTAAAAAGCTTTTTAGTTCACTTAATTAAACTAAATAAGGATTTTAATAACCAGAGATTTTAACTTGTGTGGTTGTTCTCAAAGTTTATTTGTTTTGTCATGTTGACCTTATTCTACCAAGTGCAATTCAGTTCTCAATCTTGAGATTTAACGAAGTCAATACTCTGGTTTAATATTGGCAACTAGAATAAGTGAGTTGAACGTTCTCTGCTGCATACTGCTGGCATCCTCTGCTGATGTGCCAATAGCTCCCAAATGGCTCTGGCCTCTAAAAGGGTGCAAGAGGAAGGAAAATGCTTTTGGAGAAGCAGAAGCAAAAAAGATAGGAGGACAGTGGAAAAAAAAACCAGAAATTAAAGCAGTCCTGTAACTTTTAGGACAAATATATAAACCCTCAGAGTTTTGTTTAACATCTGTTACTTGTATCTTCATGTGCCAAAAGCATGATTGGGCCATTCATGAAAATAAAAAGAACTGTGCAATCAACAGACTTTGTTCAATATTCCTGCATAGAGGGGATTTGCGATAAATAATGTGAAAGCCTTCAAACACAAATGGTTTTATATTTAACATGCTTAATTTAGAAACATGCCACACAGAGGTAAAATTAAGAGAAATAGAAATACACATCCTTTTTTTTTTGATTTGCTGGAAGAGCATTATCGAATGAGAGGGGTAGAAAATGTTCTATTCTACCATTCCAGACTAATCCTTTGCTCTTATATGAGAAGGTACAGCTGATTACTGATCTTACAAGCTCAAATCAAATCAAAGTGTTTCCTAGTGCTTTGTATTTGGCAACAATAAAGCCCTCAGGTCAAACGAGGAGACTGCTCGTGGGCCAGAATATATACCTGAACTACTCCAGACTATTGAGGAGATACATTTATATCTACATTAAGTCACTTTAGTGACATAGTAGTCCAGAAATGGCTACTATAAGAGAAGTTTATTTTCAAGTAGTTCTAAAATGAATGAGGAAAAAAGTGCCATTTTGATTTTTTTCACATTAGCTGTCATTGCACTGCATTTTATTATTTTAATCTATCTGTTCCTGTGACAGTAGTCCATTCACTCAGGTTCATTACTGCTTGTTTTGCCAATACTGTTGGGATATAGTCCAAGAATTTGGGTTATTAGTCATTGCAATAAAAGACCAATGCATCTTAATATAGGCTTCCAAAAATTAAACATTTCCTGAAGTTGTGGTTCAAAATGACCACATTTAAAAATCGTGTTCCTCCTTAATAAGTACAAGATTTTTTTGTCACACATGAAGATATCTTTAACATGAGATTTTTTTTTTTTAATTAAGGCCTTTTGGCAAAATTTGCCCTACTCTAAGGAGGATATGAAATTCCTCCACCATGCACACACAGCTGACATACACACACAGATATTGTTCATTTTACATGCTCATTAGTGTTTCTGTTCACCAGCAGAGTCAACAGGAGCTGCAAGTAGGCACTTGGTGCTTTTGAAAATTAGGCTAATAAATCATAAACACCTAATCTGCAAGTGTGTTATATGCTGTTTAAAATAAGGTATATGCTGCTTGCACTGGCTTTTTCTTACGCAGTTGCATGCCTGTTTGTGCATAAACATTATCACCATATGTCATAAAGTATTTATGGTGCCTATATGTTTAAAAAGCATTACAGTTACACTAATATCTGGATGGAAAAAAAACTCAGTACTGTAAGTAATACAGATCACTTATTTTTCAAGGGAAAACTCCCTGTATAAATGAGAGCTTCTCTGAATTGAGTGGGCTAACAGTTGAGTTTTGTAAAATGTACTGAATGCAAAATACTGCTTTGGAAATCATGACGGTAAAGACAAATTCAGGAAAAGGTCTCAGAAACAGTGGGTTTCTAGGCATTTCTAACATTAGTACAAAATTTGCATCTAAGTCAGTGGGAGTCTTTTCAGTGCCTAATGAACTGTGCTTGATTTACAAACTTGGTATTTAAACTGTTTCTTTAACACAAAAATAAAGAGTATGTAAGATTACAACTATAATAAAAACTAAAAAGACACAAAATATACTATGTTGCATCTATTCAGTTCAGAGCCCTTAGGAAAATATTGATTATGTAGAAGTGTTCAGTGCCTCTTCTACAAACTCCCAGGCAGAAATACCTCTGGCTGTGGTGGTGATGGAATGAACACACTCTGCTGCTGTAGCAACGATGTTGAATGATGCCTATAAAATCAGATAAAAAATTTATAGTTCATTTAGTAGGAAATGGAATATGAAATGATACCATAGGTATACGGTGTACTCCTGCTGTCCTTCTGTTTTAGGAGACTCAAATAGCCACAGTAAGGAGGAATTTCTTCTGCAGGTGGATGTCTCTGGCAGAATTATGTGTGACCGCTGTGATCTCTGTTGGTGACTGCCTGCTTAGGGTCACAGTGGTGAGCTGTGCATTTGCTGCAAAGCTTGTTGAAGTAAATGTGCCTGTAAGCACCATATATTTTGCCTAAAATACGGTGTTACACAGTCACCCCCATTTTTTTTTTATAAGCTTTGCAGCTTTTATATACATTCTATGCGTTGTGATTAAAAAGAGGTGGAGGTGTAAATAAGGCCAGTGGCAGGAAACTGTATGTTCCAAAAACTTGCTAGAATAATAACATAAAAAAGGAGACTAGGAAAAAATGCTTTCACTGGGTTTCTCCAATATCCCTGACCTTGTGCAAAATCATCCAAGTACAGCCGGTTTTTAGAAATCTGTTAATGCTATTGTAACTTAAAAGATAACAACTTGAAAGTGAAGTCTGTCAATAAAGGGAGAAAACTAATAGGTGGTAATAAAAAACCAAAGAAAAAATTGGATTAAATCCTTGCTAATGATATTCCGTAATTAGATTTCCTTAATGGGTGGGTAGAATAATCTATTTAATTGTAACTATAGTTTGTGGTAGGGTACTGTGCCTTATTGTGTTATGTTTCTATAGTGAAAGAACCAGCATTACTTTTGTAATAAATACATTTTTCTCAAAATGCTGTCTTTTCTCAATTTACTAGACATTTCTATATCACCTCGTGAAGTTTTTCCTTATTCTTTCTAATGAGACTGATCTTTTGATCCTTTGATGGAAAGGGATATTGCACCAACATCCTCAGTTTTTTGGCCTTAAGTATTTTCAAGTATATGCTGCTATTTAATGATTTATCCTTGACTGGCATGCCTTATGGTGAGATGTTCTTTATCTACAGCCTAATTAAACTAAATCATATACTGTCTGTGTCTAGTTCAATTAAAATGAATTGGACAGATTGACCTCCTTAATACTCTTCAAAGCATGTTATTAGTCTGTACAGTCCCTTCAAGATAAATTGTCATCTCTTGAGACAATACTTAACTGTCTGCCTGAAAAAGGTTAGAAAAAAATGCCAATCTGCATCACTAAGATGAAATAAAAATGTGTATCTTTCCACTTACAACAGAAGCTTAAACACAAAGTAAACAGTAAACCCCTGTGAAGTTACATCGGGTGCAAGTCAAAATACAACCACGTTACTGATAATAACCTGGAGCTGGGATCCCGGCGTGTGGTGACGGACTGCTCGGTGAGCGCGGGAGGAAGGTGGCATCCTCATGCGCGGCAGAGTGCGAGGGTCTGGTAGGAAGCAGAGGAGGAGAGAGATGCTCCCCTGCTCCCCTCTCTCCTGCCCAGCCTGCGGGAGCCCGGGGCTGCCAGTAGCCGAGCCGGCAAGTCTGGAGCCCTGGCTGGAGCGTGCAGTCACCTCTCAGCGGTGCGGATCTCCCCTGGGCACGTGGACTGAAATTTCTCATCTAGCGTTACGGCAGGTTTTCAAGTGTCCTTTAGGTTGCATTTCACTTATATTTGTGTGTGCTACCCCAAGATCATATTCTGGTTTCAGCTTGTACCTGTTAGTCTTCACAGGTCCTTTTTCTCCTTTGCCTCTGGACTCATTACATCCTCAATTTATCAGTTTCGCCGTGTCTAGTACAAAGGTACTTTCAGTTTGGGATTCTGCATGTTCATTTCTCTGAAAAATCTAATGAAAGTTTCTAACGAGGTCTGTGGCTCAAGATTTGTCATCTTTGACTACTAAACAGTCTTTGACATACTCCTTTAATTTGCATTCTTCCTCAGCTTTTATTCTTTTAGGTCTTTGCTTTGGGGGGTTGTTTTGATTTGTTTTTTTTCCTAACTAGTGTTCATTTTCTTGTTCCATAGCTGTGTTTCTCCTCCCCGCTTTCCATGGGGCGCCCACAGAGTTTCTGCCCTGACCCTTTTCCTGTCCTTTGGGGTCACTGTTGGAGCTGGCGGTTTGGCATGGTTTGCACTATGCTCATGATGATGGCATCATCATCTTCTCTGCTGCTAATGTTTTTGTGATGCTCAGAAGTTTGTCTTCAGAGCTCTTTGGGGAAGTGAAGGGTTTCTTGTACTTGGTGTTGTCTACAAATAAGCAAGGGTGCTCTTAGTACAGATATAATATTTTACTTAGCTAACAGATAAACAGATACAATGCTTATTGTATCATGACTTGACAAATGTTCCATACTTAATACTTAAAATGAGGAGACATGAAAAATCTTTAAGTATTTTTGCATTTCCTATGTAACTTTTCTAATTATAATTAATAGCATTGAATTATTCCATTACATCTGTGCTTCAGGTAGCTTCTTAAGTTTTAGACTTATTTAAGAGATTTCTGGGCATCTTTACTTGAATAGATAGCAAAAGGTAAAATCAGTAAAGCATATGGACTGCTGATAGGTTGTTAAGTTATGACCTGCCTCTGCTGACATTGACAGTCAGATACAGAGTTCTTTTCCTCTCTATAATAAGGTAAACTACGATTTTTGATTCTGCTATTGTTATTAAAGGGATTTCCCTTGACTGGACATTGATAGTGGTATTTTTCGTAAGTTCACTTCAGTGTTTGTTTGCTATCATTAATTAATTACATTTTTAACACAATAATTTAGCCTTTTATTACTCTCTTGAGCCCTAACTCTTCTCTCATATTGGACATCTGATCAGGAACTCATCTTTAATACAAAGCCACTATTTTGCCCTTCTGTATGCGTGCAGATGGTGTTTCATTTCTTTCTGGCAGTAGTGTCTGCAGAAGATGCTGCTGAAGTATCTTTATTAACTAGCTGGCAGAAGTTTTGGGCAATTGACCACCTTTCCTTCAGATGATAAAATCATTTTGTCTGGCGAATTTTTCAGATTTTTTAGTGACCTTCAGAGTTCCTTTACAGCCATCCTTAGAAGACTGGGGGCTGGTGATCACAGCAGCATGCTACAGGTCTCGTCAAGGAGAATGATTTTTTTTTTTTTTTTTTTTTTTTTTGAGATTCTGCTAATCGTATTGTTCATAGTTCATGCAGGAGAGTGAGTTAAAAAAATGGAAGAGACGGTGACATATACAACCAGTTTTTATTCTCCAGATTAATTTGTTGTGAATAACTGTCCAGCAGACTTAAAACACTGTTTGTCTTCAGCAAACAGTTCTTTAACAGCATGGTTGAAGCTAAAGCACCTTGTGAACTGTGCTTCTTTACTGTGTTGGGTTTTCCTTTGGGATTTTTCACTGTCCTGTTGCATAACCTGCTGCATCCAGAATCCTCTGTGATTACATACTGAGATGCTGTGACTGTACAATAATATTCCACAATTTTCTTTAAAACATATTTAATGATATTTTAAAAGAAATATAATTATTCTGCAGAAAAGAAAAAAGGTTTTTTGTTCGTTATACAGAACAACAGAGAAGACAGACAGTAATTTTTGCTGGCTGTTTGGGTGATTCAGTGAAGGCTGATGGAGTATCTGTTAAGCACTTCGAATTGAAGTTTGAGATTTAGCTACAAAATTCATTATCTGCGAGAAAGAGGAAAATTTAATTTCATTGTCAATATGTAAGATGAAAATTTACTAAAGCTAGATGTTACTGTGAGTAAATTGAGTTTGAATTCATTAAAAACCTAGAAACAATCATCAAGCCAGTAATGAAACAGTAGCAAACAAAAGCAGGCTTTTAATATTAGCACAGATTTTGTTGAGCTTGCTGCATGCTTCTTACTGCTACCTGCTTATTTTCAAATTTTTAGGCTGATTTTGTAAGGAAACCGCATATGGCTTGTCAGGACACTAAGTCTATCCTGCAGCTCAGTCTTGTGACTTAAACCATGTTCCACCAATGAATTCATCTGACAGCTTCTTTCTCCTGACTGTTTCCCCACCACTTAGAAATTCTGTTGTCTGATTTTGTGCTGAGGAATTCCTGATGCTCTTCAGCCCTCTGCCTGCTCCGAGCTGCTGCAGCACAGCGAGGAGTGGGTGTTAGCGTGACACTGAGCATTCTTACAGCACCTCTCACAAGCCTTCGAGGCACTCCACAATCATCAGATCTCTCCATGTCCCTGCAAGATAAGGCCATCTTACCACAGGTGTTTTACAAATTGGTAATTAGACACAGAGAAAATGAGTCCTGCCTGGATCATAGAACGAATGGGACAGAATTCCCGTTCTCCTGACGTCAAATTTGTTCTAGACCCCCCATGTTGCAGAGTGTGCGTGTCTGTAGCTCTCTTTGCCTTCACAAAGTGCTGTGAAAATAAATGGTATTTGCTTCTCATCCTCAGGAAATGTTTATGAGGATGGAGTTTTTCCTTTTAGAGGAGAGGGAATTGGAGATTGGGAGAATAAGTTTTCTAATCAAGAAGAAACCAAATCCCTTCCTTAGTAAGGGCTCCATTTGGGTTATTATAGTGTGATATTTCAGGCATTTATTTTAAGACTATGTGAGAAGATGGTATCTTTGAAAGATATTGAATATTTAAAACAAGTGTTCTAAGATGTTCTGAATTCTCAAGGGACAGATTAATAACTTCAAGCTAAAATATTTCAAAATAAGAAAGTTCCAACGAGTTTTTTGCCTACTTAAAATAACGCAGCTGTGAAACTGGAAGTATGTGGTACTAAGTGTTCTTTGTTCAGAGTTTAAAAATAATTCAAAACCCCAGAGATCTGGAAGCAGATGTCTGAGCTTCAGGATCCATAAGGCCCCAACAATGGGAATATCTCATTGTCAGCATACTGATTTCATATTCATATGATACCCATTTATTCACAGAAAAGTTTCTTTTTCCACTGGTTAAAGCATCGTTTTTAGAGATAGGGGTTTTGGTGATGGTGTTTTTAACTTGTTCCGTGTGCTTCGGATATTCATTGCTCCAATCTGATCCAGCATTCTCAGATATATAATAGGCATCTCAACCTTTGTACCACAAGATTATTTCCAACAATTAAAAACCAGTGGAAATCATTTTGAGATCCATCTTCCCGCAGCCCACCGGGCACTGCCGTGCCCTGCCTGCCCCGGGCACGGGCAGCGCTGGAGAGCAGGACGGCGGTGAGAAATGGGGCTTCTCCCACGTGAGTGTAGGAGATGCCACTTGCCTGGGGTTACACAAGATCCATGAAACATGCACTTGCAGGCCGGGTATGTGTTAGAGACTGCTGTTGGCTCGGAATGCACTAAAACTGATGATTGCCTAATGTAATGTTGGTCTTTGCACACGGGTGCCTGATCCAAGCCCAGCATATTCACTGGATGTGTTGCATATACAGTGTAGCATAGTATAAAGAGCTTAGGAAACTGCTCTTCCCATACCACTCTTCACAGTGTTCCATTAGCGTGACATCTCTAAATTTCTTGTTTTAATTTTACTGTCTCTTATTTCTGTCCGTTATTCCGTTGTCATATTTTTCCCCAACAATTCTAACGCCTTCAGTGATGCCATACAGATATGCCCCTCTTTGAACTGAAGACTTACATTTTTTAAATAGATATTGCCATTTTAACCTGCAGTTACAAAAATAAATTACCATTTTATTGGCTTTATTCTAAACTGTTCATTTCATGATGCTGTGGGCATGATAACTGGTAATATTTGAACAGAAATACATGTTTAATCAAGGAGCATTATAGAAGGCTGTAGGGTAAAGTTTTAACATGAAATGTTTCTTTTTCATTAACACTAGAATAATTAATACTTTCCTGTAGTGTTTTTCATCCATGGCTTTTGTCATTCTTCATTTTTTAACCGGCAGTTTATGAAAAGACAGTTATAATTGTTTATGTTATTCTCTGGAGAGGAGGTTTTTAAACATGTAATTGTAGTTCAGAAACATTCAATATTCGTATTTCAGGCATTATTTCAATCTGTGTATTCAACATTTCTTTATTTAACAGAGAAAGCTTTGATTTAAAAAGTACCTACCTGACTCACAGTGTCTTTGATTAAATAGACGTCAGAATGTTATCCTCTTGTTTTTAAGGTAGTTACTTAGTATTGTCTTGAGGCAGGCTGAAAATAAACTATAATTTAATTGTGTTAAATTAATGATATATAATTTTTTTCAGGGAAATACTTGAGTGAATCTCAAAGAAAAGTAAATAGTTAGGCATAAAGCAGCCTTCCTTGTTCTTCTGCTTCAGATTTCTCTGCTAGCCACACAAAGCTGTTCCGCACGTTGGATGAGGAGGCGGGTGGAGACCCCAGGGACACTCTGGTCGGCTCCTTCATTGAGGTTTTGTGGCTGGTGCGAGGGTGGGACATGGATGGACGGGTGCAGTATGGCATAGGTGGGGGTGTCATATGCTGGGGTGGAAGTTGCAACTTTATCCTGAGCACAGCTCAGATGTTTTTTAATCCAAAGGGGACCTGAGGACACGTCATTTTTACCTACTGTTTATTTTTGGGAAAGAAGGTTTTTCTGGAGAATCAGCACTACATGTCCTAAAGGCTGTAGGTAGAGCACAAATATATGTCTCACTAAACACACAGTGTATTGACTTTATTTTATGTATTTGGCTCTGTGCTTTTGGGGGCTAATAATTTTACAGAAAGTGGATTGTTTATTCTCTGTACTGTAAAAATCAAAGCTTTGTGTACGTTACTGGCTCAGTAGGTAACCTGCTTTCTAAGCTCTTCCTAATTTAGGCGATCAAATATGTTATATAGGGTCCTGACATTGTTTAAAAAAACCCAGAAGTCCCACAATGTTACATATTTTAGGAGATACTAGAACATATCTAGTGAGCGTTGGATCTGAAACCTGCTATTCATTGGCAGACTAAAAAGAAAGTATAAACATTCAGATCAATGAGAAGGTTGAACTGCATCTAGAGCAGAAGTCATACATAAGTGGTGTATATATATTGACAGAGTAGCTGGTAGTAAAAGGAAAAATGACAGGCTAAATGATTGGATAAAGTCAGTCAGACAATTTTAGACCTATACTTTATTAGCCTGTCACCATCCGTAGATCATGAGCACAGATGAATGAGTTACATCTGCAACACTGGCCAGAAGATGGAGTGCAGCAATGTAATCACGTCATATATAATATGAAAAAACAAGTGCACAGCTGCTGGACTTTAAGTTAATATCTCTCGATCATGCATACTGCTTGAATTTTACTTTTGGAGCATTTGAGAATTGCTCTTCTTGCAGGGATTTGTTGGATGAGACTTTAGTTATTTTCTCTTTGTTATATAAAATGCAGTATAATACAAAAAGTAATAATGAGAGAAGAGAAAATCTGACTAATGAGACCTGTATTTAGTCTGTGAAATACGTGGCTCAGTGGTCTTAGTGGCAGAGACAAATGTCGTATTTGATCAAACCTGTTGCGATTCTTTCTCTTCTCTTTCTCTTAGTTGTAGGTATTTACTAGTTTGCTGATGAACAGGACAGTTGCATAATGTAAAATCTCTGGACAATAGTTCAGTGCCTTCCAAATGAAACTGTTTTGTTCTTAATTACAAAAAGAAGGTGGGAGACCTTTATTTTCCATTTTTTTTTAATTCATTTTTGGGGGTTCTAGAAACAGCAGTTACTTGAAAAATCTTAAAAAAAAAAAAAACAACTGGCTATGCTGGTATAGCTTCTGCTTAGAGAATCTGATGTGGTATGTCAAAAAACAGGTTTGCTGTGACCTTTGAAACTGCCCAGATGACTCAGTAAGAAAGGCTTCCACTGTGTCTGGCAGTAGCTAATGAGTTAACGGAATTGTGCTGAACCGAGTTGTGCTCTTTTCTGTAGGACAGTATATTTTGAAGTATCAGCTGGCTCAAAAACCAGCCTTTTGACAGGCTCAAAATTTACTCTGTTTCAGAAGAACTTTGATACTGTGATACTGTGATAATAAAACATCTCTAAATGCTTTAATATAGTTTTACAAATAGATAGATCATATAGTACAGGGATGAGAATGTGCCTGCTTCTGTACATGGAAAATGGTTTTGTTGTTTTGGGTGCTGCTACATTATAAATAAAAATGCTGTATAAATGCAGCAGTTTATACTTTGTGTACTTAAACTTTTATTAAGCTGTGATAAAAGCTTTTCTTTTAATGTTGTATTGCTATTGCAGAGTAGCCTCATTTGTTGTGCCTGACATGAAATATGTGAAAACTAAAAATAATAAAACAAGACCTTGCTCTGTCATGCTTAAAGTAGCTGTGGGAGTTGAATGGAATGAGACTTGATAAATTAATGATGCTAAGTGCTGAAGGAAAATGGAAAAATGATGAATGTAAGTAGAGAGGTGCCAATCTTTAATACTGTGATTGGTGAGCCAGGCACATAGGTAATGGCAGAAACAGTGGGCAAAGATATAAAGCAACAAATGAATTTAAAGCAATTGGGTGAATTTGGGACTAACAGTAACAGTGGTTAATAGAGACACATTTGTTTTAATCACTTGTAAAAATATGTTTACTTCAGGAAAGATAATATGATTTTGTAAATATTTAATGCATTATTATTCTGTTTTTTTATCTTGTAACCATGTGTTATATTTTACTGCAAGTCTAATTTGACTTTTTCTAACTGACACTTATTATGAAACTATATTTTTGTTTGAACTTGAACTAATATTATTTCTTGTTTTCAATTCATTTTTTCTTACATAATACATTTTTATAGATTTCTATGCCAGATTCAGTCAGTCACAATCAGCTCTGGGGTTTTTTGTGGCTGATTTTTTTCACCTTGCTCATAGTAACCTAGGGGCAGGTTGTTTAATGTAAAGTTGAAGCCTGTTGCAATGCTGCATGTCGACTGGGGGGAGTCTTAAGGCATGGCAATAAAGTAAATGGCATAGGTGCAGAAAAAGTCTCCCTGGTTTGGGAAGTGAATTTGGTTTTGCTTTGATTGCATCTCAGAATAAGTCCACATTAAAGCGGGTCAGACTCTCTTGCCTTGCCCCCCGTGCACACACCGTGGGTAGAATTGATGGCTGCTCTCGGTGACAGCAGAAATGATGAAATACACAGTAGTGGTTGTTGCTGGTATTTCTACTATCAGATAAATGAGAAAGAACTTTACGTTTTGTGGACCTCATCCCTTTTGTGACTTGTCTTTCTTACCATTTTCTTGTAATGAAAGGATGTTACAAATTGTCAGATAACTTTTTGAATCAGAAGATCTCCAAAGAGCAGCCTTTAAGTTTTCACCAACTGATTTGCAGAAAATGGTTAAACAGTTCATTCTCAGTAGCTTCAGCACTGCAGTGCAGCTAGAGTTGAGTATCATTCATGGGATGGAATAGCTGTTTATATAATGTATTGGTTTGTGTCTGATGTTGATTACATCTGAAAAAAGATATTTTATTTTTGTATTAGGAATTGTTTTTTATATGTACAACTCCTCCATGAATTTGACGGACATGCCGTGAATCTGATTAGGATTATAGCAGCCACGTGAGGCTTAGTCCTACGTCTTCATACATTCTGTCCCCTCCACTTCATGAAGTTTACAGATTTACTGCATGCTGCTTTTATCAAGTGATACTTAATGTTAGTCTTGGATCAGAGGGACTACAGGACATTTTGCACCATAATTGTGGCTATGTAGTGCAAAACATACAATCCACGTACAGTGCATTGAATAATACACAGAAAAATACTGTGTCTGCTTGATGCAGTGCATCTTTATTTTTTTGAACAGATAAAGCATTTAGTGTAAATCTGAAATTCATCAATTTCTTTTTGCCAAAAATCAAATGCCCAATGAAAAGCAATGTATGAAATTCTCAATGTAAACTGTAACAGAAGCATTTATGTTATTATTAAGCAACTTCGTGCTAATTGCATTATATTGCTATCTACAAACTCAGATTATGCACATTGTAAAAGTGTTATCTGAAACCATTTGTTTTCTTTTAAATGTGAAAGTTCATCTGGAGGACATCTGTTATTGTCTTCTTGGTTTTGTTTAATTTAATGGTGAGGAGAGATTTTCTGTGCTGAAGTGAGGTTTCTTAAGGACTCTTGGAGACATAATGTAATTTTTGGCTGCCAATTTATAAATATTTGCTTTGCATTTAAGTTTTTCCATGTTTTGCACTTGGGGTAGTCTATTATGGAAGGATTTTTCTCCCCGTTTCTTATATTTTGTTTTATCTTCAACTAAAAAAACCACCTTGAATTTCCTCCAGCTTCTTCTTGATAGGCTATGAATGTCTAAATTGTTGCCAGGATGGTCACTGTAGAAGGAAAGATGTACATCTTACTGACAACATTAATTTTCATGTGTTTCTGCAGACCCATCACTTGACCAGTGCTTTAATCCTCAAGTCAGTCTTCTACATGTTTATCATATCAGATTTTTATTTCGGCGGGATTAATATTGTGCAATTCCATGTGTACCTGGGATTAAATTTAATAATTGGTTTTGGTGCAGTGTTACAAATGCTTAGCTAGCAGTGCTAGAAAAAGCCTATGTTAATCTATATACTGGGATTATAGAGGAAGACCAGTTTCTGTTCTTCTTATTTTTAAACATTACGTTACTTGCAGATGAGGAAAAATGCACTTATTCTGCTATCATACATGACAGGCAATTTTCATAGGTGCCTGCTTTGTAACCCCTGACTAAACATTGCACTGTAATGCCTTTTATAAATACAACTTAAGATCTTTCCAAATTTTTTATTTCCTCCATAGTCATATCAGACTGTAGAGCTCCTAGCTAAAGGCTGTATCTAGGTGGTACATGATGCAATGAGCAGACAAGTGTCTGGCCTGACTTGTGTAATGTTGGCAAATTAATTACAGTTGTAATCATTGCAGGGACTCCCAGTACCTGTTTTTTGACTGAATTTTGTAAAACCAGGATAGAGCCAAAACGGCACAACTTTTTCTCCTTTGTTAAGAGAATGAAAAAAAGCTATTTGTTTATATTTCACTCTTCACTTTTTTGTCTATTGGATGTACATTTTCTGTATAAAATGGAAGTAGTAGTACTCAAGAGGATGAACTTTAAAAATGATGGATGACATGCATGGGAACATGTAGGACACCATTAATTTGCACTGGCTGGGAGATTTCGTGCCAAAGAGAAGGAGGAAGGAGAAATGTGTGCAGAAGAGTCTTACTTGGAAAGTTTGGCCTTGGTTTGTTAGTTTGTGTTACCAATTACACGGAGGACATAATATTTAAAGGGGTTCACAATGTCTAGTGTAGGAATATACTCCAATGCTTTCTACAGCTACGAAATCTTCACAGTCAGAGGCTTCACTAAGGAATGCTCTTACCCGCAAGTGATTTCTGAGAAATAAAAAGTAGAAGTCTAAACTTGTTTTCCCCTTGTTGGAGGTACTCTGCCAGCAAAACGCTTCTGTGCAGGCTTTCTTCCAAATGAAAAGCCTTCAGTGTAATCTGGGAAGCTCCTTTGCCATCAACAGCCTTGAGAAAAACACTCTCATTAAAGAAGGAGAAGGAAAAATGCTTATTACCGAAACTTGTGTCCGTGGAATGGTGTCAGGATGGGCATACTCAAAATATCTAGCTAGGAGATGATGTTGCAATGTTACTAAATGGTTTGGTGAGGCCTTTCTGTATTTCTATACTTTTTTTTGCTTTGAACAGTGCAGAGTTAATTGCCAGATATTAAATATTTATAGATGATATTATTATTCATTGCTAAATGCTGTAAGGACTTTTCTTGATGCTGCAAAGCAGTTGAGACTCATTCAGCCTTAGGAGGAAAGCAGCCATGAGGAAATCCTCCTTTCAGGACTTCAAGCACTGGAGCTCACCCTTCTAATGTGATTACAACAGTCCTTTTTGTGTTCAGATTTTTGATTAGCAAACCTCAAAAGGGTAAAATTCTGCCCAAGGGACAGAAGATTTGTGTCTGTTCTTATTTTTAATCTAAGTGTACTCTCAACTGTGGTCACAATGAAGCACTTTTCTCCCCAAGTAGTAGTATTGAGTTTTGGTTTTAAATCACAAATAGTGCTGCCAAATGTCGGAGAATCAAGAGGCTGTGCTAAAAGCCTGTCATTCTTGCAGGGATTTATTGTGCGCTGTTAACTTTTTCTTCGAGTTTCAGTATTGTTTTCTGAATTTTTAATCAGCTAATAAGTAGCAACTGCTACTCTGCTATGGAAAAATGTTATGGATCAGACAGCTTGGCTGTGATCTCTGCCATTGTAAGGTCAGGATTTGAGGACAAAAGCTATTGTCAGAGCATCTTGCACATTCAGTCTTAACTGCTTATTTGTAGTTTTTTTACTTTACTCAGAGGAGTACGATTAGTGACTTTTTCAAAAGAGAAAATACTGACTTGCCTATAGAAAAGATACCAAATGCTCTATAAATACTAACGAGTCTAATGTCTCTCTATTCCTTGGTCTGCAAAATTTAATGTGCTTGAATTACTTTTCTGAAGAAGGGTTATTTAGACATATGGAAAAACATCTGTTCAAGGCATAAATAAATAGTGTTTCAGTGGTTATACAATTTAAAAGACCATTCAAGGACTCTGCCTTATTATCTACCATGATACGATGCTGGGTATTCTGGTTTCTTGAAGGCAGCGTTTTTCACGTTGAGGTGTAAATTTTGAGATAAACATGTTTGAATCAAACCCTTCAATCGTTAATGGAATTTGTATGTACAATCATTCCGTGGGATTTTTGTCTCTGGAGAACAAAATCCTGCCAGTGTTGTGAAATGTCTGCCTAGTTTATAGGTACTAACTTCCATACTTCTGAAAAGACAGAACTGACATGAAGAACAAAAATGAGATGGTATGTTTAAGTTATGCATATTTTACCCTCCTCCTTACCTTTTTTTTTGTGTGTGTGTGATTAACCAATGTATAAAATATCAGGCAAAAATGAATTATTCAGTGAGTAACTTTGAAGACAATTTGCTCGGGTGTTTCAAATTTGTGTCTGTCTCTAATAAAATTTGTCAAATGAGGAGCAATAGGACACCTCACAAGTTCTTGTATGAGGAAGCTGCTGAGTCATGAAATTCTGACTGATTTTGAATAAAAAACTTCTGAGAGTTCAAAAATCACTGTTTCTGATTTTGTGCATGGTCAGCACAGTTGTGCCATTATACCAAAATACAGGGATGCATAGTTTTGTAATGGACAGGGAATTTTTAAAATGTATTTAATAGCATGTGTGTGATTTTTTTAAAATGTAGGTTTTAAAAAAAAGGAATATCATGTCTTTCTTTAAAAATTACAGAAATGCAATTATACTGTTGGCCTTGCATTTAACTGGATAAAGTGATGACAAATATAAAGTTCTTGCACTGTGCTGTTCGTCATGGCTGCAAGGCTTCTTTGCAACCCTGATTTTACTCCTGTATGTGCCTTTCCACAGCTGTTGAGCTTCATCCTGCCATCTTTTCTCGAGTGATATCCCATAGATCAAGTCCTGGACTGCAGTATTTTGTGTGTTAAGTGGTTTTGGTATTTGGTCTGTGATGAGAGAGACACACAGAAGTTAGCATTTACATTAAATACCTTGTAAACTCAGTAGAGAATACAGAAGGCTCTTCCAAAGGACAACAGAGAGCACGAGAGAGGAACCTTTTACTGTAAAGATGCCTAAAGTTAATGGTGTGAATACCCTCCCTGATGATCAAAACAGCCCTCTTAAAACTATTTAGTATTAGAAGTAAGGACAAAGTATTTAGAGGAGAAACCTTTTAAAATGACACATGCCTGTCATCTCTAAAAAACCTTAGGTGATTGTAATTGCTCCCTGTTAGTCTGATTTTCCTGAACAGTTCCTCTTAGATCCCTTTCTTCAGGAAGACAGAGTCCTCTCTTTCTTCAGGAAGGTCAATGTGCAGTGTTTAAAAACTCTGCTGTTGAAACATCAATGCAAGATCCCAGTGAAGTTTGTCCAAAAAAAAAAGCGGGGGGGGGGGGGGGCGG
>VZTQ01000320.1:314876-344441 GCA_013400755.1 Pelecanoides urinatrix | reverse complement strand
GTATATGTCAGAACTTAACCTGGAGTAAAGGTAACAGAGAGGTGCAGAGCTCTAGGTGTGTAATACCCTGGGACAGAAATTTTCTCTTTGGATTTCCTGTTCAGGAAACACCCTCCCGCAGTCCTCAGTTTCCACAAACAAATCTGTACAGAAGTTAGTGGGGTTGGCTTTAGATTTTGAACCATATGTTGATGTATATGGATATTACATATTCCTGTTCGGAGGCAACACATCCAGACATATAAATGTCTTGATTTGGAAGTATGCTGAAGTGTACAGATGCTGCTGTGGGAGGTGGGAAGGAGACAAGGTGCTGTGTAAATAAGTGGGTCAGGGTTTAGTGAGAATGTGTAAGGTGTGCATTTATAAATTGGTGGGTTCTTCCGGTAGCATTCAGCATTTTAGAGGGGAAAACAGAGTTCTGCAATGTGAGGAGGAGTGGGAAATGTAAACCAGGTATTATTCAGGGCCTTGCATATTGAAGCAGCTTGGAGGCAAGAACAGTAGCAAGCTGCATTCATTAGCTGCGTTAATAGCTTCACTGCTGCTTCACTCAGATTTTTTGGCAAATCAACTCATCTTTATGTGCTCAAATCTATCACTTAATAGTTGTAAAGACCTTCATTCAAACCACATTAGACAGAACTAACTGAGGGCAGGTTTGGCTTTACAAGTAAAATCTTGAGTTTGTTTCAGTTTTGCTGTTGTCAGCAGTCAAGAAGTTTGGGGTCACAAAGACGCTTTCTTAAGACTTAACATGCTAAATGTTATCTCAACTTATGGCTGTGGTGGCTTCTGAAAGAGTGTTTGGAGTCATTCCCATTTTTCCCTGCCTTGATTCTGATTACTCTTGGATAAATGTGTATCACTTTCCAGTACGAATAGTGTTCAAGCTACCATAGATGTCGAATTGTTTGACCTGATACCTCTGCACTCAGGGTCACTGCTTTTACAGAGAAACCAGGGCATTTCAGGTGAGGTCTTTTCAGCCTTTATCTCATTTCATCTTCTGTTTAAGTGAATGAAAGAAGGATGGTATGAGCTCCAGCAGAGGATAATGGGGGGAAAAAAATTAAGTCATATCATCTCTAGCATGAGCAAGTTGGCCAATAATGAAATTTTAAAAAAATTGATGAGAAGTTATTGTACACAAATATATTAATGTAAAATAATTGTCGTGCAACCTGATGTCGCACAGTGCAATGACAATGACATTACCTCTTGGTGTTAAGTCCTGTATCACGTTAATGATGCACTACACCTAGCCACGTTTCAGCTCCATTGGAAAGCATAGAAACTACATTGTAGCTTGTAATATTAAACAATTTAGCATATTGTACCTATCAAGAAGTAGCAATACCCTCTTATACAGCAGGAATTTGTTTAAATTACTTTTTCCATCTGATAAATGTTAAACTATATATTGTAAAATGTATTCAAGGTGTAAAGGATACTCTGTGTTGAAAAGTGTATATGTTCAACAAATAAAGTACCAAATATTAAAACTAATAAATTAGTTTAAGCAAGGCATATACAGCTGTGCCTCTGTCTTTCTAGAACTCCTTTTGAATCCAGATCCCTGGATTCAATCTTTATTGAAATTATTTATATACTGTAACATTATGTTGATTTTTATCTGAAACAAAATCTTGCCCCATTTCTTCCTGGTCATAAATCACTTTCCAACAGGATCTTTTGTTTATGCACTTTCTGTAATTATACTGCAGTTTCTTCATTAAAAAAGAATGAAGAAAAAATAGCCGGTAAACACCAAGTCCCTTCCAAATTTAATTGTCTTTATAGTAATTAGGAAATTACAAATCCCTGTGAGTACAGTCATGCAGATCTTCTTTCTCCATTTGCCAACTCAATCAGTACTATTCTATACACGAAGAACATGAACAAAAAGGCAGCAATCAAAATCAGTTGATTCAATGACCACCTGTTTCTTTTAATTAAAAATAATAATTTAGTGTGAATTCCAGGAGAGGACTGAAAAATCTGCCTTTGAATCATTTTTGAACTGTGGTCAAGCTGTCATTTTGTACACAAGCAGAGAGAAGGAAATAATTGATTCATAATTGTCGCTATTAATTAAATAAGATTTTTTCTGTTTGTGTACCTTCTTAACTCTCTTCAGATTAATAAAGAATAGAAGTGGTCTTATTAACAGTGATGGGAAAAGAGATTTTTTTTGTTATTTTTGGCTGGAGTGTCATTTATTATAATGAAAGATTTTTCTTCTACAGAACTTGAGAATCAGTCTTCATTTCTGAATGTAATTCCAACCCTTGAACCCACAGATGAATTGGCTGTAGGATGGACTTGCTGTACTGCAGCTGCTTTCAGATGTGCTTGCGTGGGTCTGCAAGCAGCACGGCAGTGTTTGCACAGCGCTCTGCTCTGCGTATGCATAAGCTCAGGGTTCTCCTACCTCTGTTATCTCTGAAATCCATCATGAAAAGAGCCTGCCTCTTCTTTTCTCCATTGCATCCTTGTTGTACAGTCTTAAAGCAGAATTTACGTAGGTTTTATTTACCTGTATTTTTGCTTAGTCTTCATTTTCTTATCCCACCACTACCTTTGTCATTGTAGAGTTGAATGCAACTCTGTTTATGCTCTTAAAACCTGCTCGTATGTTAAGGTGTGCGTGTGGTTTCCCATCCTGCAGATGTCAGTGGGATGAAAGCTTTCTCTGAGTTACTCCTTACAGTCACTCCAAACAGCGAAACTCCAAATTCTGCCTGGAGGTAGGATTCCTGGAAAGAGTCAGTGTATAATTTCTTACCAAGTAAGAGAGCATGGTTATGTCATTCCTCTCCTTTGCATTGCAGGAAGGAGCTCTTAGTGGCTATATGTCAGCCTACGGAAGGTTTTTTTGGGTGCTTGGTAGTTAGATGTGGAGCTCTATGGAGTCTTGCAGCTGGGGAGGAGTAACCCCAGGAACCACTGCAAAACCCACTGATCCGTAGTTGGCCCTGCTTGGAGCCAGGGGTTGAGCTCGGTGGTCTCCAGAGGTCCCTGCCAGCCTCAGCCCTTCTGGGAATCCATGATATTTTTGACTCTTCAGGCAGTAGAAGTCTTAGCTTTACTGTCCTTTACTGAAAGCAAGAAAACTTTTCTACGCCAGCTCTGAGAGAGGAAATATCAAACAAGCTTTAAGCATTTGTAGATTTTGTAATAAGAAGTGATACGATCTTTATATCACTGACTTCATAATGTTACTAAATCATTCCCGAGAGTCTCAGTTTCTCTTTGCTTTCCCTTTCCCATTCGGTCAGCAGCCTCATTCGGTCAGGAAAGAACAAAGCTGGTGACCAGTTAAACAATGACTTTTTGCTGTTTCTTGCTTCTGGGTTCTGATCATTGAAGCCGTATTTTAAGCCCTGGGAGTTATTTCCAGTAGAAGCATCTGACTCCTTGGCTGTCACAGCCACTCAAGGTTGAAGCCGCTTTCTCGACTTAAGAAGCCAAGCAAATCACTGAGATTTTTGTTATCTCAATAGGAAAATAAATAGCGGACAGAAGAAAGTTGCGCAAACAGACATGGTGTCTGAATGGGGTCTTAGATATTGTAGTTGCTGTTTGGAAGGTGTTTAGAAAAGCTGGAGTCTGAAGATGTTCATAAATGAAATGGAAGTTTGCCTGAGGACAGCGTAGGATGAATGTGGGATTTGGCTCCATACAGAGGAAAACACGCTAGGTTCTTCTTAAATATGTTTTATTAACTTGGTATTCGCTTGGGGAAGTTACAGCTATTTTAAGTAAAATATGTGCGGTACAAATTGCAATGGTTTCATTGATCTTTTAGAGCAGCGTTCCTTACGATCCATACTTGAAAGACATTTGGAGGGGGACAAAGAAAGATGTAGGATTCAGTGTTTCTATCGCAGTAGGAAATGTTTAAAGGTTGTGTATTAATGTGGGGAAAACGGACCTGCCAGTCTTCCAGGGCTTTTCTATTGGTAAAGAGGAACGGTGATCTCTTATCTCATATAACAATTTGTATATGGTTTTGCATATATTTAATGTATTGTTTCCCCTTCTGTTTTCAATAGAAATTCAAACATTTAGTCCCACAATTTATGCCACTGAGGTTCAGGAATTATTTTTTTCTTTTGTCTAAGTGAAGTAATTTGGAATGTGTTAAGCTTACTTTTCCTTTACAACTTTTAAGCTAGTAAATAAATACATTTGTAAGTGTTTGGTTGGGGATGAAGATCAATCCTGTGGTTCTGTCATGGAGGTAGGAAATGGAAAACTGGGTACATTTGCATTTATTTACACAAAATTGTTCTTTGTTGTTGTAGGCCCTGATACAACCTTAAGAACTTGCAGGTCATCTGCTGCAGAACTCCTCTAAGTTATTTTTGTAATGGAAAATATAATCTTCCGTTTCTCCCAAAATATTTTTACACTTGCATTTTTGCATTTTCTGCTTCTTAATGATCACAAAAATAGCAGATAGATATGGAAAACAACCTTTCATCAACCATAGACAGTTTAAAAAAAAAAATTAATCTTATATCCTGCCTAAGTCCTTGTTAATGTATGTGTGTTGGTATTAATGACTGAAAACAGTCATTTTTCCCCCCGCCTTGATCACTAGTACAGGCTCCAGCAGGGACAGATCTGCTTGCAGTACTGATTTAAATTCCTTCCAAAAATCATACCAGTTCTAGACGTGTGACACGGAAGACACCAAATTAAAGACAATATAGATACAGTTTCAGAGGTTTTGGTCTTAGATACATGGTTCTTGTGACGCAGTTATTGATTCTATCAAGTGGAATACTATGAAAGGACTTTAACAAGTAATAATTTGATGCTGATTTGTATGCAAAATCTCCTCTGATGCAACCTCACATGAGGTGGTTTTTGTATATTTTATACTTAAAAGTAAAGTGATGATTTAATGTCTGCAAAATTATAGTCGGTCCAATGTTGCTATCAAGGGGAATAAAATTCTAACCAAAAGGGAGCTTTCAGAAAGAATTCAGAAATATAATGCTCATAAGCTGTTTTGTTAAGTGTTAAAGCACAGTTTGACATGTGCTGCTGGTTAACCATGCGCTTTCAATTATTGCACGCCCTCGTCTCTGAGCCGGAAAAATTATGGAATGATTTCTCGCAGGGGGGGTCCTTTCCATGGCTTTTCAATAAAGGAAATGGCTTCATTTGTGCTAAACAAAGAAAAAAAGGCAGGAATGGTGGCAATACTGCTGCAGGGGGGCAAAATGTAGTTCAATGGCAGTGCATCGATTGAAAAACGTATGGTTTTGGTGAGATGCCTCCGTGTTCTTCTGCTTCCCTCTGCTGGAGTGCAGCAGGATTCCTGCCCATCTCCTGGCCAGGCTTTGGAGCTAATCCGAACCCCTTTTGGCAGAGCCAGAGGTGTCTGTCTGGGCAAGTCACTTCTGTAAACTCATTTATTTTTTAAAGGTTTCTGCTCCGTTTTCGTTTTTCTTTCAGTAGGTCCACAAGGTGCAAGTCTGTGCACAACACAGATCTCTGGGGCAGTGCGATTCTACGGCTGCCTGTCTCTGTATAAGCATGTCTCAGCTTTGGGACTAATGAATAATATTTTGATTTTTTTCAGAGCTATATGGGGTGTAGATGGCCAGCTGCTCTTCATCTTTATAGGGATGCTGCACCCAAATATGTCATTACAGGCTCTGAAACTCCTGTCTATTGTACTGCAGTCGAGTTGCAGAGCACTGGCTAGATTTCTGCCAATTTAAAGACAAATATTTAAATGTCTGTGATATTGATTGCCCAGAGTCTCCTTTCTCATTTAATTATATTATATTGCATTCAGTTATACTTATAAAAATGGGGGATTGTCTTAATAATAGCAGAGAATCCACTTTTTAGCATGAAAACAACATGAATTTTAATAGAACATATCATTCATCACTACTTAATAAGTGCTTTCCCATTGCTTTCCCATTGCTACTTTCCCCCTTCATAATTTTGATGGATTTTGGAAACAGAAGTGGGTTTTCCCTTTAGAGTTTCACAATTAATCTATGCCAAGTTTAGTGCAAAGTTCAATTCTCTTGCAAATAGCAGCCATTATTTGGCAGTTCATCTGTCATATCCTGGCTTGGCTCCCTGTGTTTACTATGAAATATGACTGCCAGCTATGCTTTGGGAATTATTGAAAGTTTACATTGATTAAAAGGGGATATCTGAAGAAAATTTACAGGAGCTTACCTCTAACTGAGTAGTTTACCTCTAGCTGAAAAATACTAAAGATGATGCTGTTTCCTCAATAATGCATATAAGTCACTTAATGCATATTTAACATCAGGAATTATTAAACTGTCTTGACAACTAATAAGTGTTAATTGCTGTTAATAATGTAAGTAATGAGTACTGGCAATGTGATAATTATTACTAATTTAGACACATAATTAAAGTGTAAACTATAGATTCAAGGGTAGTTTTGAATGCATCAGAAGCCCATGTTAATATAGGGAATAAGATAAAAAGGTTTTATCATCTATGATGGGTGTATAGAGATGTCTTAGCTTTCTCTATATGCTCTCAACTTGCTTTCAAAATAATAATGTTTTGTATACTTCAATTTACCAAAAATAAAAAAATGCATAGGGTTGAAACAGAAGAAGGATTAAATACTGATGAAGAGTTCTCTTTCTTATTTGTTAGCTTTCAAATATTTTTGAGGTTCTTCTATTTACTTTTATTAAAGGAATTTTAAAAGAGAGGTTTCCTACATGCAAAGTTTCCATTTCATCAGTAGTTTTGGTACTGTTTTCCTCTGCCCTCCTTTTATGCTGTACCTTGAAGAAGTGTCTTTGTGTGTGCATATAGAATAATAACTAATAATAATCAGAACATACTTGCTGCTTTTTTAAAAAAAAAAAATTCCTATTGAATTGTTCATTTACAACATACAGTAGGCATTTTCACACAATGATGGAAAACTAATATTTCTTATAGAAAGCAAATGATGATTCAAATTATATACATTGACTTATGCAGGGCCAAGTTCAAAGTGTGATCCAACCTGCTTTATTTATTCATGCGACTGGTTTTATTTCATTCTTTTATAGGAATGCCTTTGCTGGTATTTTGTAGTTACATGCAGTTAGGCACAGGAGTACATGAGCCTTTGCTCATGTAGTGCTGCTTTGTAGCGAGTGCAGTACAGTTGTCCTTACATGTCACAACATTTTTAAGCCGCACACACTCCCCTGCTTAACTTAATTACCATGTATATTCCATTGATTGGAATGGAATTATTTGGTAGTGATTGTTATATAATTTTAGTATAATATACAGGTTCAATGTATTCCGTAGACATTCACTATAATAATTTCCCATCGTTCTTTCCCCTCTATATCATTACTTTATACTCATAAATACCACTTATGTCAGATGTTAAACACAACTTTAAAAATCTGTTTGTTCAGTGTCATTCTTAGAAGCTGTGGGGTTTGTCCTTCTTAGCAACAGATGTGTTTACCAAAGTAATGTTTAAGTGTATATATTTATAAGGCAACAAGTCCCCTTATATCTTCTAAACAAAGCAATTTAAGGAAGAATTAGCCTTGAAAATGTGTTTTAAATTGTTTGGAAGGCATATAGTCAGAGTCGATCCATCAGATAACCCTTTAGTAAAGCAATGTTCCCATGACCCTGCACCACAAGACCCATTGGCTATATCTTTAATAAATAACGAAACAGATGTTCTCTGGAGCATTGAATGTCATTCCATTTAGGTTAACTGTGTTTACAAAATAAATATGGTTGTTAGCAGTTTGCATTTCATATCTCAGGCTGTATAACAAACACAACTATTGAAATAGTCTCAATTTGAATTCTTAATGTAAAGCTCGTTATCCTGGATACTGTATAATTTCTATCTGTGCAGTGAAAATTACTGGTTATAGATTCATGATAAAACTTAGAAAATTCACACACAGAATGCTTACCAAAACAAAAAAAAACCTTTGCAAAGCGTAGTATAGCAAAATATTAAATTTTGAAGGCAAGATTTTGCCTTCTCATAGTCATATTTTTATGAAAATTACTGTTAGGAGTTCCCAATTTTCTTGAATTTCTTGAGAAAGCACTTATACTAGAGGAATCTTTTATTTCTGAAGAAAGAGTTAGCAGGTTTTCCATTTTGTATAACATGCTGTGCTTTGCTTTTGATTTTTTGGACAGCTTTTATTGGCAGATGCAAGTTGAAAAGTTAGTTTATTTTTTATGGCAATTTAATAATTCTTAATAAAGCTATATTAACATAAAATGTAAACAGAAGAAAAACGTTTTGAGGTCTTATTTTGCAGTTGCATTTTTGTAAAGGATGTTTTAATGCATGAAAGACCTGGCATTTCCTAATTTCCATGGTCTTTCTGTTAGTGTATGAGGCTGTAAAAATCCGAAGGAAAAAAGAAAGAATGTTAGCAAGAATTGATTACAAACACCAGTATATTTTTTAATGAAGAGGAATTACTGCTCTTCCCAACTGCTGATCAAGATTGCGCAGTGATAGTTTTTACTAAACTACAGAGGTCATAAAGGATATCAAAGCATACAAGATGTGCACAGAAGTACAGGACTGTCATGCTGTTTATTTTGGCAATGCACATCTCCAAGTGTTGGGAACAGGCTGCCCGAGTCTGGTGTACTGTGGCTATGTATATGTGGAATGAGCCTGATGTGGGTGAATGTATTGAAGTTGTGATTTCTAACTTTCTTATAAGTGTTCTTGGTTTTCCAAAGGGGACCTCTAGCCCTAAAGAAATAGCAAATGTATTTGGATATGTCATACAGTCTTTGGTTTTAAGTGATTCGGGTGTATTCCCTTTCACTGGTCCTAAATTAGAAACCATTTCCAAGCTGCTGGTGGCCTTAAAACATTCTCACTATAAATTTCTCTGTTGGAAAATCAGATGGGAATAGCCGTCTCAGTAAAATATTTGCTACATGCCAAGTTAGAAGTTGTTCACTTTCATTTTCAATAGTGTATATTATAAATTTGCAACATTTCAAGATGATCCCATCTTTGAGATCCTGATTTTACAGTCATTTGACTATATTTCAGATCAGCCCCTCAACAAACTCTTACTTCCCTCCTCTCCTGCGTTTTTGGTGTCATCATTTCAGAATGGTGATGATAACGCACTGTAAACAAGCAGACAGTATATGACACTTCAGCCACAGGCTGAATGCTGTCATTATACTTTATGTATATGTACAGTCAGTATTTGGAAGTTTTAGCGTAGGTGAATCACAGGAACAAGCCTGCGTTCACTGAGCTGACATATTCTTTCTTACACCAAAGCAAGGGAGAAATAGGAATGGAGGCCAATATACCTGCACCGATGTAGGTACCACTGTAAGGGTTGTGAATAAGCTACATGCTGGAATATATTTTTCTGTGGCGTAAGTTGCAGAGCTGGGAAGTTTTTGGTATTTGAAGTACTATATTAAAGGCCTTTCAATCTTATTTTTCATTACTTGAGAATCTCTTTCTGTTTTTTCCTTCAGGATCCCAGAAGCAAGCACAAATTTAAGATCCACACATATGGGAGCCCAACCTTTTGTGACCATTGTGGGTCACTGCTTTATGGGCTTCTGCACCAAGGGATGAAATGTGACAGTAAGTGAAGTTTTTCTATGTTACCAAACGAGTATTTTAAAAAGTAAGTGGAAACAGCTTCTTATTTCTTCTCTGTGGAAAATACCATTTCAAATGTCAGCTATTTATAGTACTGTTATATTTCGAGTGGATATTTTGGTGCTATAATAATATACTAATGAAAATCACCTCTGTTGCTGAGAACATGGTGTATTGAGTTTGATGTGGCTGAAGAGCATTTGCCTTGGCAGTTTTGAGGAAGGCTGGTTTCAGACTGGTCAGGTGAATACACTGTTGAAAACTGAAATTTCAGTTTGGTTGGTAGCCAAGGTCCAATATTTTCCTTGCATTTCATTTGTCTTGGAAGTCTCCTGCTAGAAAATCTAATAATCAATTTAAACCTAACTTGCTTCGTTGCTAATGCCAGCACGAATGCTCTGTTTTCTTAGTCATATTCCCAGCAAGTCTTTATTCCATTTTCACTTTTTTTTCCTTGCACTTTATTAATGATATATTTAGGTTTCTGAAGTAGATTATTTTATTCTCTGTTTCATTCACTGTCTACAAAATGTATTGTAAGATGGAAACTAGCCATGTCGTTCAGTTGAAAAACATGCAGCTGTAATCTGAAAGTCTTGCCAACAGTCAAGCTTTGTAATCTTAACTTCCACTTTGCTCAGTATTTGCAGTGTAATCATATTATTAGCTTCTCATAGCTGTCTGAACCATTTTTATATCCACAGCTTGTGATATGAATGTTCATAAGCAATGCGTAATAAACGTCCCAAGCCTCTGTGGCATGGATCACACAGAGAAAAGAGGAAGGATTTATCTGAAAGCTGAAGTCACTGGTGATAAACTGGAAGTAACAGGTACGCAACTCATTCAACTCATTCTGGAATTTTGCAGGGTTTATAAATGTATAATATACACTGGGAATTTATGCACCTTGGTCAAATCTTTGTGTATTAAAGCCAGTGATGGAGTATTTCCCTTCAGAATTGTGAGGATTTCTTTCAACATGTTCTTGAATCAAGAAACTCTATGAACTGGTGTTCCTAAAAATAAAAGAAAAATGAAAGCTGTAGTAATAGCTTTAAAAACTCAGGAATATTAATCAGAAAATCACTGTAATGTCAGTTTTTCGTGTAGGAAGCAGCCCAGTAGGATAGCTGTTATTCCAGTTCAGGAAGTTAGCTGTCATCTTAAGAACCCAAGAAATACTCTAAACTTTCACCAGCTGAGGAGTTGTTTCCTGCATTTGAGAGTATTTAATAAACAAAGGCAACCTGGATTCAATCCCAAATATTATTCCCAGCGATTTATAAAATAAAAAAATAATCACATTCTGTAAGGTTAAGATTATTAAGATGGGGAGGAGGGAGAGAGGGGAAGGAAAGAGAGGGTGGCAGTTCGTTTGCTTGGAAGTGTTTCTCCCAGGATTTATGAGTAAGCTTTGGTTGTGCACACACACCCACCGACCCATTCCAAGTCTGAAGTTGCAGAAAAAATTCTGGAAAATGTATTTGGCAAGTTGAAGGACTGTTTTGTCCCCCTAAATAAACATGTAATAGGTTGTTTAACTCCGACAGAACTTCCTTGTGCTGTATCAGAAAGTGGAGTTTATCGCTCAGGATCAGCATAAGAATTTGTATTTACAGCATATGTTATGTTTGTTCTGTACGTGCTTTCTATTTTAGCTGGGGCCAACTGATATTTAGTGTATCTTATATCTGAAGTGTAAAGTTGGTAGTGAACTTTGTTGTTGATTTTTCCTTTCTGTTGGACACAAATATACAAAAATGTTCTCTGCCAATCAGACGACAGTGTATTTACTCAACGGGAGAGCACAGGGCAGGAATTAGGGTGGACAGAATTGAAATAAGGAAAGGAATAACAGAAAATTTTGTTGTTTGTTTGGTTTTTTATATAAGTAGAGGCAAGTCTATAGAACAAATCTAAATTCTAAAAGAAAGTCCCAATTTTTTATGGCTCAGAACTTTAAGGAAATTTTAAAAACATGCTGTAGTAACTAAAATCAAAATAAGTAAGATATAACTTAGGAAATGGAGTAGAAGCCAGTCATAAAACACAAGTTATGAAAAGCTTTTACCTCAGGAGAGTAGATGGGCTAGTGTGTCATCGAGGTGACCAACACTGCTTCTCCAGTGAAAAAAACTTAGAGGCAACACATCTTACCCATCACATTAGATGTACTCTGGTACAGCTTTAGAATTGGTACTGCAAGAAACTGAATTCACAATGTCCAGACAACGAAACAAGAACAAGGTACGATGCCGTTATCGTTGCCTGTTTGGTGTTGCAAAATGGAATTAAATTCAAGGGCAAAGTTATAGCAGGACAAAGGAGGAGGTTTCTTAGACCATCTCAACGTCTGTCTTTGTTTCTTGATGTAGTTGTTGGCAGCCTGTGGATGTTGAGTGCTGTGTATTGCCTCAGCGTTGCTCAGTTGAAAGGCTGGAGCCTATTATATGCCAAAAGGATGTTCCTTCTATCTCTGTATTTCTTTGGGGAATGAATCTCAATGGAGACCATACCCCTTGTAGTCAACATAAAGGAAATCAGACCATCGTCCTGAATTTTTTCACAGCATATAGAATCAGCAAACTTCTCTCCAGTCGCTGTATTCATTCATGGCTTTGTTCTCTCTAAATCCGAATACCTCCATATTCTCCTGTAAAATGCATTGAAAAGGAGAGGTATGATAAAATTTAGTTAGAAAACATCAGAATGGATCCCAAGTGATACTTAATTGTAGCTTAACTTTTCAAATAGCTTCCTGTCGACCTAGGAGGGCTAAATTTGTCCAAGGTACTGTCATCGACAGAAAGGTGGTTTCACTAAGTAGCGAGACACTTCAGAGATGGTGATGCAGGTTCTAAAAGCGATTGTACCATGAGAGAGAACTAATTTGAAAATCACCCAAGTGACAAAATGTAATATCTGCATTATTCTAGGCTGCTTTGCAGCGAGGTTCTTAAATGTGGCTTAAACTTTCTGACATAATGCACATAATTTGACAAATAACATGTACATATTTTCTGATGATTCAGCAGATTTATAATCCTTTTAGGGACAAAAACGTTTATCACAAGTCTTTGTGGTACCAAGGCACTATAAAACAATTACACAAATAGATATTCTTTTAGTTCACAATTTTATTTTAAAAGGTCTTGTCTGAAATATGAATATGGTAAAATTGTTACAGATATTTTGTAGGTTTTCTTTATAAGCTCTTTTGGTGTGAGTGTACTTGGCAAATGCTGTTACTTTTGTGTTTATAAATTAAACATTTCCATCCCACAATTAAGTAGATTTCTGGACAACAAGAAAAATGTTTACTATAACATTGTTATAGTTATGTATATAACAATTATGGTGCTGTTAAGTTGTTTTGGTTGAGGCTTGTCAGCATTTCCAAGCTTTTGAAAGTTTCTGTAAATAAAAATGACAGTAGCCCTGAAAGTAAGCTTCTTTTTTTTTTTTTTTATAAAAAATACTATACAGACTAAGCCTAGATTGGGTGAAGTTTCAGATACCTTTTGTGCATGTTTAACTGAAAAGGAAATTAGCAATTGTCGGTTAGTTCATGGACATATTGCTATGCAAAGATTCCAAACTCCTTTTCTCCCAGTATGGCATTGCTTCTAAAATACTTATTGACAAAACCTTTGTTAGAATATACAGTTCGCAGAGCTGCCACGCACGATACCGCTGCCTTTAGGTTCAGGAAAGGAGGTGAATTAGATGTCCAGGAGGTTTAGGAACAGCAGAAAAAATAATCAGTGATTGGCTGTTTGGTTTGAGCCTTTGCCTGAATCTTCTTCAAAGGAATTACTCTGTAGGTGTTGAACTCCTTCAGCTGAATTCCTTAATATCTCTGCTCTGCATCCTGTTTTGGTTGTTAATTAGTTCCTGCTGATTCTTTCATAGCCAGCCTTGATTGCATGCAAAACATCTGTGCTGCTAAACGGAGACATGCCACTCTGGTGGGCATCTTGCAAATACCTTCGATGGGCAACTCAACCATCCCAGTTCCAGCCAGGACAGCCCATGGAGGGTGCAGCACACACTTAATGACAACTGGAAGACACAGTCATTTGGGGGGACACTTGAGGACGTTGCAATTTATCTTTACTTCTGCGTAATTGCTTTGAGGGTTTTGTGGCGGCTTTTGTTTCCAAAAAAGGCCACAGTACGTGCTCGCTTACTAAGTGTTTTCCTGATAAAATATTGTAAATAGGACTGGGTTTTTTTCCCAGTGAATACTAGGAAAGAGGCAAGGCAGAGTACTGCCAGATGGAGTTGGCCAGTGGTTCAGTCAGATTATCTAAAATATCTAAGTACTTTGGCAGGTTTTGAACTGAGCTAATGGTGGGAATGATTCAGTCCTATATGTAAACATACTTACTTCCAGTTTACTAGGTTGGATCTTCAGTCTGCGAGCTTAAAGGTAGACATACAGTCTTTTCTGTGTGAATGTTAGAGACTCTGCAGCACTTTATCACAAATAAGTAGGAATTTTGTATTGGTATACTTTGCCAAAACCTTGCCATCTTCCCAGTGCTAGTCAATATGCTACATTCAGTGCTCTTTTGTGTCGCAATTCTTAAATATCAATGGTTTATTTTATAGCTACTAGCTTGAGAGTCGCATTGCGTATTAATAATTTATTGCACTTGCAGTAAATCAGCTTCTCAGTTTTCTTCTTCTAGGAACTGTCCTGAATTGCTTTTTTCTGAAATCACTGAATTCATGACCCTTTCATAGGTTGGACTGACTTGAAGATGCTTTTAGGCATAGTAAAGCAGTTTTTGCTATTCTTAATCTATGCTGTTTGCACTGAATTTTCTTCCCCCTGACGTGCGTTAAAAGTTTTCACTCTTACATTTACTTGTTGACCCATCTTATAATTTGGGGCTCTTCTGAGTGAGTTTGTAGGTGGTTGAATCGCAGTTTTGATTTTTTCATTTTATTTTTGAATTATTTTTGTAGTGAGTAAACAATAACCTTTGTGAGAAAATAACCCTGTCTGGTGCACTGACGTATAAAAAGCTGCCACATTATTGGGATCCTAAACCGTGACCTGTCAGTCGCTGGGAGTTGGATTTGACAGCAGCTGACAATACAGACCTGCCCTCCCGACACAGCACCAATTTAGAGGCAGGGTGTTACCGACTCGCTGTCAGCTAAGGCACCCTGCCGTTATAAAAACATTATTAAAATATATATATACACACAGCCCAGAGTTTTCAGGGGGTTTAAATGTCTTTTCATTGACTGAAAGAATACAGAAAATCTGGTTTTATTCTTCAGTGATGCTTCTGTTATTTAAAAGAGGAGGAAACCTGGCAGTGATCTCTGCAGAGGTTGGGAGCACATAACAGGCTCTCCAACAATAATCTCCCTAGGAGTTCTGTACTCCCCACCGTGCGTTCTTCAAATTATTTATGAACACATGAATGCTGAGCCACCCTATGGCACTGCATATTAATGTCTTGTCACACTGCTTGCTGTGGACAGCTGGGTTAAGAGCCTCTGCCCAAACAAGCTTGAGAGACAAACTGGAGAATTTTGGCACGTTTCTAGATTCTCAGAAAAATTGTTTCCTTAAAATCCCCCCCACACACTCTAACAATTTCATTTATGATTATCTAGGTCAGTATTAGTGTCTGTCTTTGTTAGCATTAGCTTCATGATATTCTGCAACTGATTTTAAAAGGGAACATATATGAATATTCTGGCTATTTGACCAGCTTTTAGTACCAAATATCTATAAAGCGATCCCAAATAATTACTTGCACGTGAGAGGCATTTTTAATGTCTCAAAGAATGTGAATCGCATGGTTTATCTCACTAATATCTTCTCTCTTTTGTGGCATTCCCAGAATCTGCAGGGTTGCTGCGTTCTTTACAGGAAGAGCTGGGCCTTTAACAAATGCCAACCCCAGTAGCAACTGAATTTCATTCGTTAAGGCAATGCATAGTATTTAAAAGAAACATCAGTTTTTCATAAATGGCCATCTGCATGCATATAAAAAATGTAACTAAAATGCTACATATTTATGTAAGAATATAAACAGATAAGAATTAGAAATTTAGTAGTCTGAATCCTTTTGCAGACAATTTGCTACATCTTGTGTTAAGATTTAAGTTTTATTAAGTAGCTATCCTACCCAGTAGTACATCTTTTTTTATTATGATAATTTTTATAAAAGTAATCTTACTTTACAAGTAAAATACAGTTGCTCCCATGAGATTTACAGTTGAAATTGAAACCGGAGAACTTATTGCAGGCACAAGTACTTATTAAGTAGCATTAGAGATGATGGTACATTTTTTGTTAGTAGGAGAGAATATCTTAATAAATGCAGAGGAATGAAGTATCATGCAACGTTGGTTCATTTTTCACCTTGTTCTAGGAAGGAAATTAATCATGTGTGTAAATCACCTGTGAAGTGCAGGCGTTCCAACAGTCTACATTCATTATGTTGCCCGCTTTCAGGATTCAGGAAATAGGGTGTAATGAGTAGGCACCGGTCTATTGGAATATTGAAAGAAATTTTAGTTGGGCAGGGGAGTAGTTATGGAATAGAAAAGTCTCATATCAGAAAGCCCTTTTAGGGGCTGAAAACTGTATAGAAATTGGAAATGGTCTGAAAAGCAGGATTTGTTTTGGAGCCAGTTGTACTGTGAATCACAACCAGCTCCAGAAAGCAAGCATTCAGTGGTAGTTTTAATAAAATCTTATAATACATCTTTAATGAAAGCTGAGCAGCTTTGGAGACAGCTTTGGATTGTGCATACAGAGAGTACAAGTTCACAAATTGGAAGAAAGACTATTTTCAGTGAGAGGTAAATCTTTTAACCTGTGATTAAGGGGAGTGCGGTAAGGGGAGAAGGTTCCTTGGCTGGGAATACAAGATCCTCTGTCACTCACCTAAGTCATCTGTAAACTGGGCAGATCACTGGAATCTGTACCAGAATCTTCTTTAGGACGTAATGAGAATTATGGAATGACTTACTAATGCTTTTTTGTGGGAAGACAGAAACTTTACGATGTATTGGAGCTAACAACGGTCTCCCTTTTTTTTCATTTTGTTAGATAGCTTGCCAGACGAGACCATGTGAGACTTGCAGTGTCTTCTAAATGCAGCTATTCGCATGCGGTTGAGAGATTTCTGCTCATCTAAGTTGCCTGTAGGGAGTAAAAGATTGGCAAGAAATGGTTGCTGTGATTAGTAAACTGTTGTATTATCAACATTTGGGAATTCAGGAAAAAGGTAGCTGTGACTCACTTGAAAAGGAACTGAGTAAACTCATGCTGCTAATAATTCAGTTTTGTTATAGAGACGGAAACTTTTATTTACTCATTCCCATGACTAAATTTATTTGCTGGTATCACATGAAGTTGTAAATCCATAACTGCATATGGCTTGCAACTTTTCATCTGTACGATCTCATGGAAGAAGTTCCGATTTTGTCATCTGCTCTCTGAATTCCTCAAAATTCTGCCTGAATTTCTCCTCTTTACATAAAATGTCAGTTGTTCTCTGCCAGCCCACTCTGTCTTATTTAGATATTTATTTAAAGTATGAATACCTAAGAACCAGCGCTGTATTTGCCTATGTCTTTATACTATTCCTGGAAAAGTAGGCATCCCAGTTTTAGGTATGGATTCTGGATGGATACTGCTGGATTATAAGTAGCACATAATAGAACAGCCATAGGACAGCCATCAAATAGTCCACATTTTCTGCTGACTAAACATTTATGATCTCTTCTTCATTAACGATGAGAAGGAAAATGGTACACTTTTTTTCCCCTATGGCAAGTTAACAACTATTTCTGGTTTTTATAAGGAAAAGATGGGCAAGCTTGAATTTGTTAGAAACTTCAAGATATATACTTCTCTTTGCTGTCTTTGTGTGCTTCCTCAGTCCCCGTTAAGCGTCTAATCTGGACAAAACGTTAGGAGATTTAACTTATACCAGCTACTGTGCTCAGAACAGAGGTCATTATTCTGCTTAATAGTTATGATGGAAAATTGGCAAGTAGTATTCGAGGTTTCTGTTCAAGGTACGCTCCAAGTGATGTTGAACTGTATCTCACTTCAACCATCTATAAATTAGAGTAACATCTCTATCACAGTGCTGAGTTTAATTATAACAATTTAATAATTTAGTAATTATAAAGCAATATGAGATTGCTTGCTATTATTACAGCTATAGCAGAATTCAGCCACAGTAAGTTGATTTATTTTCTTGGAGTTATTTTTCATTTAACTTTTTCTGTTTCAACGACACACAAGAGATAGTGCCTTTGGTGGGGAGGGGAAATCTCTTCTTCCTGTCAGCCCTCTTGTAGAAACCTGACCTGTCTCATTAAAAATAGGGTGCCCTTAAAGAGATGGACCACTTAGATGATAATTCTTTATAAGCACTATTTAGAACAAGTATCATCATGCTGTTTCCTCAAGAAAAGAAGTGCTATGTCAGTTAAAAAAAGATGTCTAAGGGTACTAATTATGCAGACAAAAGTACAAATGGGCCAGATATCTTAAAACGGGGAGTGAGATAATAACTTCTTTGGCAGCCTGTATTTAGTATGTGTTGCATCTTTCCTTCCTAAATCATCTTTGAGCTTCTCTTTTCCTTTTATTTAGAGGGCTTTTTTCTTTTTCTATGTTTGCTGCAAAAGAAAGAAGTAGTCTTACACATGCTGCCAGGTCCTCCTGCTGTCAGTGTTGTTTTCTAGGCTCGGCAGCATGTATCAAGGCTAATCAGCGATGGCTTTCTCTGGGGAGCTCTCCATAGCTGAACCTCGGAGAATGGCTCTGCGTCCACCCAGCCAATTTCTCAAAATTCTGCTTGGTTTCGCAAACATAAAGGATCAGTCTGAAGACGCCATGTTAAAATTAAGGAATTTTGTTCAAGGAATTTTAATGAAAAACTTCCTAGTGTATATTTCTGGGAAGCTGTAGAACATGTAGAGAGTTCTGCTCCTCACTTATGCCAAACTGCAGTATAGAAATGAAAATCAGAACGTGGATTTTGAAGTAATAGCTCATGTGCCAAACCTAGCAGTGCAGTCACAAGTGCCATGCACAAGACAACAACAAAAAAAACCCAACACACAAATAAAAAAACCCCAAATATAGGATGACAGAGCGAGCAGTTTGCATTGAAGGCTGTCACTTCACCCTTCACTCACTTTATGGTTCTTAGTCCCTTTGGGGTTGTAAATAGTTAACTAAAATAAGTTATTTAATTTTGATGTTATTCCTCAGAATTATTTGAAGATCACTTTCGGTGTATTAAATTCTAATATTGGGTGGGGTTTTTTTCATGGATTGAAAACAGAAGTGGTTTTCCAGCTGACCACTGGGTGCGGAGACCCTCAAAGGGCAAACGCAGAGTAAATGAGAGTGAGGACAGTTTCTCTGGACTGAAGGCTATCATTGCAAAGCCTGTCAGCTTTATACAGGGATTGTGGAAAACTAGAAATGAAATGCTCTGCAAGAAAGGCACTTGTTTTCTGTTCTTTTAAAACGCCGTGTATTTTTTCTGGTACAATTATTTGAGTAATATAGGTAGTGAATAGAATTACATTTTATTTTAAAATTTTAGCCCATAAGCATTTTCTGTCTCTCATTTTAAAAACACAAGTTTAAGAAAAATAACTTAATCAGTATCAACTGTTGGTTCAAGTTAATGTGATTCCTTTCCACCCATGATCTAATTTCAATAAGTGATTTGCATCAGGGTATCTGTTCTGCATGAGAATTATCTTGACAAATAAACTAGCGTGTTCCAAATAAGTAGCTTGCATTCCTGTACTCTGCCTTCTTTCTACAGCTATTTTGGATTTAAGGTACCAGTTATATGTGGTATTTCCCTCCTCCAACTTGTTCTACCACACCTAATACTTGCTCATTAAATAAACAGAGCAGGTCAAACTGTTTGAAATTATGTTTTCCATGGCAGTGGCTGGTTTTTCCCCCAAGAATTTTTCCTCTACAGCTTGAATCAAATGACACAGCGGCTAAGTAGTAAATTTGCACTAAAGCACTACTTAGCAGTTATATCATTTGGAAGAACATAATCATTATGAGCACTAAACCACTCTCTGCATCATGTAAAAGGAAAATATCAGCCTAGAGCTAGTTACTTCAACTTGTGAATATACTTGATGGAAATATAGGAATATAGGAAATGGAACAGAACTGTTCTATGATTCTGCAAATCTCCTTTGGTTCTATGCTATGATGGGGTTGGTGTCAACACCACAATCTTTCATTTCACTGTCCTTAAGTAAAGCACAATAATATCTGTCCTGTGCTTTACATTCATTGTCCATCATTTTCTGTCTTACAGAAGCAGTAGTGCACAGTTGTAAATCCACCACAGCCCTGCCTTTATTTCTAAAGGGAGAACAAAGGACATTTTTGAAAGATGTACTTCAGCTGGTTTACAAGTCATTTGACTGTTGCCCAAAAACTGTCCTCTTCTTATTCTATAAATAATGAGGAGTAAACAACACATTATGAGATATCTGTGTTGCTCCGATGTCTTTCAGCCTCCATGCTGGTAAATAACAAGTTGAAATCCTGCAAAGGTCTATAATTTTTGTTCACAATATGAAAATGCCATTTAAATCTGGAGGAAAAGGAGGAGAGTGCCTTGAGCAAACAGTAACTATCTGTTGCAGAAGATCCTGACAAGTTTTGGGTTTTTTTGCATTAGCTCTGATTGAGTTCTTAAGTGACTCTAAAATTTAAATTTTTGTGGGAAATGTTTTCCATCAAGAAATATTAGGTGATTTAAGGGTTGATCTTTCCTAAATTTCCTTTCAGATTTCTTTTCTTCAGTTAGGTAGATAAATTAAAAAAGCTTTTCTGATGCTGACTCTGTGAAAGCAGTAGCTGAGGGCACTGTCAGTCCAGGATAATATCTCTAGTGACTCACTCTTAAATGCTGGCCTTCCTTCATACCCTAGGAACTATGTCACCCTCAAAGCTTCTTGAGATTTTCCTTCCAGGAAAAATTCTAATCTTAAACTATGAATCTCACAGAGGAATTCCCAAATGAAAATGGTTTTCTGTCCAAAACAAGCCCAGAGGATTACTGCTCCCAGTAGGTTTTGAGATGCCCAGTTATGAGCTCTGAATTCCCCGTCTCCAACTCGATCACTGCAGTTCATCGCAGCACAACCGGTTTGGGTGGGATGGGGTTTCACAGCATGAGGAAAATTCACCTCTTTTTCTGAGGTTCAGCAGAAGCTGATGGCTGAATGCCATTAACACAGAATAAAACCTTACATGTCGCATAAATGTTACATAGGCGTTATGCTGGTCCTGTACAAGAGGGAGGAGGTACTGTCTTTGCTCATCCATTGGGAAACTCCGCTCCCCTGCAGTAACTTCTGAACTCCCTGAGGAACCCCACATTAACTCCAGCCAGACTGAAACCCAAAAGCTGCCAAGCCCCCGATAAATGCCTTCGTAACCCACCGTTGCCTGCCGCCTTCTACACAGGGACGTGGCCTTGCAAGGAATGGCACCCTGTGCAGATTGCTGACTATTCTTGTCTCTCTCTCTTTAGGGATCGGTAGCAACATGAGATATATTAACTCACTTTATACCTTCTTTTGACATTGTAAAAATAGAAGCTACATTAGCATTTTTGTGAAGCTGAAGTTAAACTTGCCTTCTCTGTGCTTTTACTTTGGTTGCTGTCATGACATAATGCTTATAGCAATTCCATCTGACAACTAATGAACCATGAATCCAAGGGAAGTTTAGTGTTAGATACCTTCCAGTGAGGGATTGTTTCAAATAACCTATCTTCTGAAATCTATTGTGATCTGGCTACCGCCCTTATATTATTTGGCTGATAGTCCTGTGGTTGTGTAAACTAAGACTGATGAGGAAATAAAAGCACAAAGAATTGCTACCTGCTTAAGAATTTATAGTCATGGATTTGGACGTTTAATCATTCCATTGCAGGAAAAGGGCTGCCTGGAATCTTTTGGGAATTGCTCTTCTCTCCTGTCGTTTCTCTCTACTGTTCTTAAAAATATCATTAAGTGCAACGTTACTTGACAACAAGTAGTTTCTTCCATGCCAAATCTGACAAGTGGCTTTCAGGTCTTACTTGTTTTATTTTTCAACATGTTTCAATAACTCTGGTTTGACATGTTATTGCTTTCTTAATGGCAATTTGTGTTTTATATTGACAGTGCGAGAAGCAAAAAACCTAATTCCCATGGATCCAAATGGACTTTCAGATCCTTATGTTAAACTGAAGCTCATCCCAGATCCTAAGAATGAAAGTAAACAAAAAACAAAAACCATCCGTTCTACTCTGAATCCAGACTGGAATGAGTCATTCACATTGTAAGTTTAATGCCTTTTAATGTAGTGTCTTTGTATGTATTGAATCATTTATTTCAGTGTTGCATTGAAAACTCCTCTATTTCTCTCCTTTTTAGTAAATTAAAACCTACAGACAAAGATCGACGGTTATCTGTAGAGGTCTGGGACTGGGATCGAACAACCAGAAATGATTTCATGGGATCTCTTTCATTTGGGGTGTCAGAGCTTATGAAAATGCCAGCCAGTGGATGGTAAGAGTTTCTGAAAAGAGAGGAGGAGAGAATATATCACAAAAAGTTTAAAACCAGTTTTTTTCTTCAATATAATCTACCTTTTTTGGAGCTTTTCACTGAATCTCAGGCTATAAATTCACTGAAAATGCAACTAAACCTAGGAAACATAGGCTATATATAACAAAGGAGGATAATAAAAGGAATGCTTTTCTTTTGTGGTGTTCATGAAACTTCTGCTGGAGCCAGGAGCTGCTGCAAACTCAATTCTGTGTACAGAGTCTTGTGATACAAATTTTATTTTTACCTCAAATATGATATATTCATTACTAAGTGTATCATGTTATATATAGCTCTGCAAATTCAAAGTACGTGGGAACTGACTTTATGAAATGCCATCTTATTACCTATCAAGCTAGGGGTAGAGCTCATCACATCTTCTCAAAAAGTACATTTCATCAGAGATAATTGTTTACGGCTGTAGAAACCCCTGGAGACAGGGTCTTCAGCATTGATGTCTCCCATCATATTATAGGATGGGTGGGAAGGATTTCCTTGTCCGTAAAACTGCCTTGGCAGATAGTTTGGGATTAAAGATCTAATTTTAGATTAAATATATTCTGTTTCTGACTTTGCTTTAGATCTTTGAAAGCAATTCTCTACATATCTGTGATATTGATAGAAACCACACACAAACAATTAAATCCGATTTTAAATCTAACAGGAATAAAACTGTAAAGTCACCATTTTTTTTCTCAAATGTTCCACAGGTACAAACTGCTGAATCAAGAAGAAGGTGAATATTATAATGTCCCAATTCCAGATGCTGATGAAGATGGAAATGCAGAGCTCCGGCAGAAGTTTGAGGTGAGGATTAAACACAAATGGGTGCAACTATATATGGCATACATTTTTCACTTTATTACCAAAAAAAAAAAAAGCCTGTTAAAGAATATCTATTAGAGTGCTACTATTTCTGTTGCCTGTGACAGCAGTATGTGCTTTTGGTTTTCTTGAAGATCGGACCAAATGGTTTAATTCAACATTGGTATCATTTTTCTGACAGTTCAGCTTCTCTATATGACATTTATAAGTTGTTATTTTAAAATATTTTGTGTCAAGTATATGTAATAATTTAAATGTCTTTTAATACTTGCTGCAAAATCTGCCAGCCGTTATCACTAGTATCTACATTATTTAATAAATTAAATTCTCAGAAACAATAGTATTTTAATACTTAGAATATTTCACACTCAGTGCTTTTTTTTTTTTAAAGAAAATGTTTATGATGTTAATTACTGATTATTTGGAGCCTCAAAATCTTTGTAGAAGGTTGTAATCTGAAATTCTGATATCTTTAATGTGGGTATGGAAGTTTTTAAGGATAAGAGGTACTGCTGGTTATGTACAGACAAGAAACACTGAAGAAAAGCACTATTTTCCACAGTCTTCCTGCCTTCTGTGGTGAAATTGGAGTGGTTGGTAGTCACAAGCATGGTCTCACCGTGCCGTGCAAAGGAGTTGTTTCTTAATGAACAGACTTAGCCAGCAACTCTGCCTCTTCTGACAACTACAGTCGATATTACAGCAAAATACTTGCTGGCCATTAAACCCAGCAACAGGAAAAAGGTATGGTTAGGGGAGGGAGGTGTTTTGCTAATGGCTGTACTGGATTCAACTCATCTGACTTGACTACCCTTTCTGGCTTCAATACACAATATTGAATTTGAAATACTCCAATCTACAGTATTGTTTTCTTTTTTTCTGGTTGAACATTTACAACTTTAGTCTAGCTGCTTATCCGAAAAGTAATGTACCTATTGTGCATAAACAAACACTTACGCCTGTTCCTTTCAACCTGAAATGGCAATTTTTTATGTTCACCATCAGGCAGAATTCTACATTGTTATTATAAAAGATGGGTTAACTCAAGAAAGTGAGGAAAAACGGCACATGTTCAACTTTCAAGAAAGAAAAAGAAAAGGTGCATCAATTTCTTCTGAACATATGTGGATCAGCTACCATACATGTCTGCAGCATGAGCTATGATTTTTGTTATACATTTGAGAAGTATTTGAATATCCATTCCATTTTCCTTTCTTTACAATTGTGATCTGACCAGTGTGATTTTATTTTGCTGCACTAGGTCATTTTCTATTCAAGATCATATTTACTTTTTATTCTCCCTAGAAAGAATAGCTTCAAAAGTAATTCTTTTCACCCCTTACATGGCTCTGTGAAATATAGAGTCTGGAATTGGGTGGATATGTATGTGTTGGTGATATAGGTATAAAAAACTACCTATTTTTTTTCAGGACAGAGACAGCACGAAGGCAAGTCAGTAAAATTGTCTATTTAAAAANTCTCTGGACACGCTCCAGCACATTGGTTGCAGAATGAACAGTCAGGGTGTATCTGTCCTCTGCAATGAAGTGGAGTAGAAATCCTGAGAGGTTGTATCGTGTAAAGGAACTGGACTGGGTCCCAGAAACAGCTGCTTCAGATAGGGTCACCTCTGCCTCAGAAGTAATTAGTCTGTCTCAAAGCCTAATTAGTTCAGCTTCAGCATCGTGTATTTGAGGCTTTCCCTGTTCTGGAGGTAGCCTGGTTGATGCTATTTTAGTGATCTGAATTAATCAAGGAAAGGGAAGAGGTTTTCAGTGAACACTGTCTCCAGGAATATTGTTTACAGAGCTGCATAATGAACAGTTTTAAAACTTAGTGATGATATATGGGAATATTGGTAGCCGAACAAAATGTATAATTATAACTAGACCAAGGCTAGTATAATGCCTAGTATAAAGGATTTAGGGTCAACCTCTTACTCTCTCTCAAAGTTTACCACTGTGAGAAGGAACAGAGGGAAGCAGTAATGTTCTTCCTTGGTGTCAGGGGGAATTACTGTGAAAGCTTATAAAAATTAACAGCACAGATGTCTGAATGGTGGTATTTAACTTATTAGCTATTCTGGTATGGTACATAAGTGGTGCTGACTCTGATCATCTTTTACGTTATTTTTCTTATCATTTATATCTCAGCTTACAAAATCATTTTATTTTAGGTACCCTATACTAAGCACTGAGAAAAATGCTGCTATTTGTGATTTAATGACATCACCTAAATAAATATTTCCACTGTTCTGCAATCAGATTTGAAACCTTAGAGGAAGAAGATTGCAGATCTTGACTGCCATTTTACTAGGGGAGTGTATTTGTCAGGAAGATTAAGAGTATAGATAGACCGAGAGGTCATACTGGGCTATCTTCTCATTTATCAGTTTATAGAAAAGAGTAACTTCAGAGTGCTTGTTTATCAAGTCTACATTTGTGATGCTTGGTCTACTTTTCGATATATGACAGTGTGATTGATATCCAGGCTACATTGATTTAATTTTGAGTACAAAATTACAACAATTTCTATAAAAGTATTGCATTACTAATATCAAATACTTAAGATGAATAATGGTGGTCTTCAGACTAAAGAGCTATATACAAACCTAAGCTATACAAGAATAGAGAAACTTCAGGATGAGAATTTCATTGCTTAATATTAAGAAAGAATAAGAATATTTTCAGGTTATAAAAGATCAGAGTAGATATGAAATTTCTGAAACTAGTTTCTGGTCTTAAAAAAAAAAAGTCTAAGACATTCTTAAAACTGACTTTGCCCTTTTGACCAAAGTTTAGAAATATGCTTAGTAAAATCTCCAAGAGCACTTAAGAGCTACGTCCCATTTAAATCAATGCGAACTGTTAAAATATCTGCCTGCATCTATAGTTCCACAGTCACCTCTAAGATTTGGCCTCAAGCTCTTGCTGATTTCAAACTGTTTACACAATCCTATCACATCCTTCTAGCTCCGCTTTGACAACCCAGACTTCTTATTTAAATGTGGTTATTGGTCACACAAATCTCATTGGTATGCTGCTTTACTTACTGGACCTTCCAGCACAGATTCTTTGAGTCATTTATTCAATGTAAATCTACCATAAAATAGCTATATGAGATTATAAATAAGTAAATAAATAATAGATTCAAACACTCTCTTCACTTACATTTGTAATTGAACAGTAAAAACTATTTGTCACAAGAAAAAGTTTTCTCATGGCCCATTCTGCCAGATCTAAACCAGTTGGAAAATTAACACCTGACTTGTGCCCAGTAGTTAGATCCTATCCAACAAATGGGACCAGATTTGGAAAAGAAAGAGAAGAGTTGAGGAGGACAATGGTTTCATTAGTGGAATGACTCAGTGATCTCGCAAAGTATTTTTAGATTTTATTACAAGGAGTTTTCTTTTTATATACCGTCTATATATTATCTATATGAAGTTGTCGAGTATATAGAAACTGAGGTATTTTATGCATAGGTGCAGCGCAGTATTTTCTATACAACAAATTTTAATCAATCTACATATTTTCTGGATCTCACCTATCACTAAAACTTACGAGTCAATTATGTGCTCATTTAGCAGTATGATCAAATCTGTCTTCAGTGATTTATAGATGATACATTATTATTAATATTTAGAGATAAAAATATACTTCTGTAGGAAGTGGAGGCAGGATAAAATCTGTCACTGTTTTTCATTTGGTTTTAACCTTTGGTTGTGAATTTTCTCTCTGGAATGGCATTATTTGTGGCCATCTCAAAACGAAACTCCGTTCTCACATTCAGCATAATTGTAGCTGCTCCATAATTGTCCGTGCTGAGGTTGCCATGGGAACTCCCAACAGTCCCAGGTGGCTCCATGGACCCAAACTAGCAAGTCTTTTAGCTGCAGTATCTACTATTTGTTATATACTTATTTTCCTGTTACAGTATTTTGCTAGTCAAAAAAAAAAAAAGCAGAATATCGAAATAATGCAACCTTATTGTATTTTTCATAGCTGGTTATAATTTGAGCAGTAGTAGGTTTTTGCCATTTAGGGCATTGCTCTGGTTTTTTTATTTGGGGAAAAGAAACGTGCAAATCCTAGAACTTCTATTGTAGTAAGTTATTTCAGTTTTGTCAAGCTCTGTTTCCTGTAATTTGCTGCTTAGTAAAGCACTTCTTGATACTTAAATATCACCTTAGAATAATAATAGAATAATACTGGTTTAAAAGTAGGCTGGTTAATTTTTCTGTCTGTCCCCTTCTTTCCACGTCACCATCATGGAAAATGCTATTAAAAATAAAGCAGCTGTTATGGCCCATATCAATGATTTTTTTAACTAAAAAAAGAACAGAGTACATATAATTATATGTGGATACATTTACCGAGTACGAGGTATATTAAGTGATGGGAGCAATCTGAGTCGCTACAGTCAGCTTTGGTAATTGAAGTGATCCAAGCAAGGGAATAGGTTACTGCTCATACAATCTTAATTTTAAGGGATCTGTGGGGAAGATACGTAATGGTCCTCCTGGTACATACTCTTAGTATGTCAGACATTTTCTTCTGTTCTAATTATTTCCTTTAGTGTAGCTCTCCGTGTGGGTTTCAGTAGAACAAAATCGTTCCCTTAGTTTCTGGGAGAGAGCTGAGACTACTGTCCCCACCGTGGGGATCCATGCGGGACCATTCTGGTGGACCGTGGGAGGTGCTTCCTTGGGGACATCCATCCACATCTACCGCTGTGGCCGCCAGCTTCGAGTTGTGTTTATGTTAGAGATTTCAGCTGAGACATCAGGTGCGAGAGGCTTTTCATGGCTCTTAGTTTTGTACCATTCCATATAATTAAGTGAATAACAATAAAATCACTCCACAATAAGATGACATTATTCTCATAAGCACTTTTTCTGCAAAATAGTTACCAGTCGCTGTAAGTAAAGGCAGGTACCGTTTTCATCTAGTTGACATTGTGGGCCAGATCCATAAACCCGCGTGTAGCAGGAAGGCCAGGCAGCCAGGGAAAGTGGCCGTACTGGCTCTATGTTGTATTTCCAGTCTCCCCTTTCTGGGATTGATCCAGGGACGAGGTAAACCATCCAGGAGCAGCTCTTATTTATTACTGTCCGGTTGCCTGATGGGCTCTTTTTGCTGCCAAGAAGTTGCCGTGCCCCGGCTTTGCGGCGTTTCCCAAGGACTGTAGCTGGTGGGGCTGGCACCCCGTTATATTTTCATGAGTTACGTTTTCAGCTGCTCTGTGCCAGCAGAATCGCTGATGGAGGCTGTACAGGAGCTAGACCTGTCGTTTCCTTTTGCAGACTAAACAGATCGAAACATAAGGAGAGAGGGAACGGAGTTCGGAACAGGGTAGATATTGTATCTGAAAATTGGAGGTGTACAGTCAGTGGTGATATTTTGGTGACATCTCAGTGCTTCTAAACATAACTATTATTATGATCCTAAAGAAAATGTCATTTAAAATGCCTTACCATTTTAAATATAAGAACAGGGACAAAGTAGTGCTTGGCCATCAGGCTTGGTTATAAATACTTAGAACCTCTCCAGTGACGCAGGAGCTGTAGATATTTCTACTTCGATGTGCTACTAAACTCCTCCAGTATGCAAGGCAGCGTTTTGTTTGACCAAACCTGTGCCTTAATCCTTGTGCAGACGTGAATTCACACACAAGTAACCTATCTCAGTCTGTATATGTATCTGTTGCATACGTTCATCTACACCATCAGGCCTCTCCCTGTGGCAGTACAGCTGGGGTTAAATGGTATTTGAAAATGCCCACAGATTTCAAGGCACAATTAAAGCTTTCTGATGAGTTTTGATGTTATTATAGTCTAACGCTAAAGAAACCTCTTTCATTTATTTGTCATCCCCTTTCTGAACAGCAGTAAATCATTTTGGATTGTTTCACTGCAGGTACTGCATTTCTTAGATCTTTAACACTCCCTTTAGGTTGTTTTTTTTTTTAAGCAGTTTCTGGCCGCTTTATTAGAAAGGAGAAGGACAGTACTTTCTGCATTAATCTGGCATTTTTCTGATATTCACCACAGTTTTAGGTCAAAAGGACATTTTCTTTCTTTCCTTTAACCAATGACTAGGACATCCTAGAGCAGTTTTAATTCCGAGCTGGAGGCTGGGTAAATATGCTGGAGTTGCATAGCATTGCAGGGCCTTAGCAGAAGACTCCAGGGACTGTTTCAGTAACTTCTTAAGAACCCAATGAGTTTTCTAATTAAATATGATATTTTCATTCAAAAAAAAATGTAGAGGAGCTTGTGATTTTGTTAATTTGCAAGTTAAGTTCTTCTGGTCTCTGTGTAAAGTCCTGTAAGGGCTGTGAAGGAGACATTTCTTTTAAGTCTTTGACAGATGGTGATGTTTTTGCCCCAGAGCTATTACACTTCAGTTACTTTACTCTTTTTTTTTTTTTTTTTT
>VZTQ01000320.1:100187-314864 GCA_013400755.1 Pelecanoides urinatrix | reverse complement strand
TTTTTTTTTTTTTTTGAAAATAAATAAAAGATACGGTCTCTACCATATCTGTATCTAACCCATGTGTGTTCCCATTTTGAAGCAATAACTGTAACTTCAGGCAGTTCAGCAAAGGTGATGTGGAAAAGAGAAATAATGTTGCTGACACTTCAAATTGTAAATGAAAAGATTAAATTTACTTTTCAGGAAACAGATACTAAGCTACACTGAAATCATGACCAGCCAAAATATCACTGGCACATCAATCCACACTCGTTATGTATATAGAGATATAAAAAGAAGAGCATCTTTTTCTGGCCGTGGCAGTCGTTCCTATTTTTAAATTGTGCATATTTAATCATTAGAGAATAGTTTGCAGCATTCTAGAGATGCTGTTAGATGACTCCATCTGTTCTATACTATAGTTTGGCATGGGGAATTCCCATAAGCAGTTATCTGGAGGTTCCCATCTACTCGCCATATCTGAAACTAGAGAACTTGAAATTTCTTAACCAGATGACATATATCTGTGGTCTCAGTTTGTATCAGCTTGTGATTTCTGTAAGGCTTTTCTCAGTCTGTGTGTTGTGATGTAAGGTGAAGAATGTACGTAGAAAATCATATTGACAGCAGGGATTTCTTTATCCCTTATATAAAGGTTAAGTGTGTGTCTCAAAACAAGACCAAAAAAAATCAAAAATAACTTTTGTGCTGTTGCCCCTCCACAGTGCCCATTAGTTGTTAAAAGCCCAAACTACACAGACCTATACATACATCCAGCTTTATGCATTGCAGTGGTTTAACAACATGAGGAATGTTCCATGCGTGAAGCGTATGGATGTACAAGATTGAGGTTAACCTTGAAGAGCAGTTGCGTGAAGACCTGAACTTCATTGTGCTATGCTGTACTGTGCTCCTCACGGTTAGGGTGATAACACCACGATTTCTTTTTCGTGATTTTTCTGTGTGTAACAGATGTGTCCATTTCTGTATTCTCGCTGCTGTGCCTTTCTTTATTTACTTCTGCTACTAATTGCTGTGGCTTTGCTTTGCAAGCCCTTCACTAACCAAGCAGTGTTTCTCCCTTTCCTGTCTCTTCCAGGACTGTCATGTAAATATCCACTTCTTCAAGGTAGTTTTCTCCTTGGTGTTCTCCTGCACCCTTCTCTTCACACAACCCTCTTTACCAGTGTTTGAAGTTTTATTAAATTCAATTTCATTCTCACCATGTTTTAAGGATGCACTTATTTTTTCCCCAGTTTAAGCTTTTCTAATGGATAAAAGAAAAATTGAAGTATGAATCTTCCATAATTTGTCACCAGGTACTCCCCACATTAGAAGTTTACAAAAATGGGGTCATCAAACCTCAGCAGATGCAGTGTGCCTTTCCTTTTGAAGGAATTAGTTAAATGAATGCCACCTTCTCATGGAAAATGGAAAATGGTGCATCTTTAATTTGAAAAACACTCATAGAACTTTAAATTCACAGATCAAATAATGTTCATGTTCACTGTATATGTAAATAGATACATTTCCATAATATAGCATGCATGTTTGATGATATAATATACTACATATATTGCTATATGTTAGTTGGAGTATATTATATCATAAGAGATATTACCCATATGCACAGATGCTCTGATACCTGAAATACCAATTCACCTGTTCTTTTCCCGTTTTACTTCTTTCACTGATCACCACGTCACTGAATTATTGCCATAAAAGATACATATCAGCATTGAGAACATACATGTGTGGACCTTTTATTTGCATGTATCTCTAACAAATTATCTTGCTTTATTAGGGCAAAGGTTATTGACACAAATCACACTTCAGTTTTATACATTGGTTAAGTTACAATTTAAATGAAAATTCAAAGCTCCTGTGCTGTAAACTGTTTTAACAATCTGTCTAAGGTTACTTAAGCCATTATCACCTTCAAATAGTATTTTTACAATTGGCCTAGAGCAGTTTACATGGTATAGCTCAATGCTTAAAATTTAAAAATCAGATTTTATTTTGGAAGAGTTGTTTATATTATTAATGCATGATTTAACCAAATGTTTTAATACTGAACCAGAAAAACAAAGAATAAGACAGTTTGTCATTGCCAAATATTTCCTAATGCAGTTATCATTTCTCATGCAATCAGTAACTTCTTTTTTCTTAACTTTGATTCTTTATCTGGTATCTTTATCTCAGAAAAGCCTGTACAGAAGAGGACTACCCTTCCTCAATCCTTTACACCTCTTCTTATTTGAAAATAAAATCACATGGTGGTTTCATTGATGAAACTTGTTTATTGCAGGGAAGTTGCCAGTTTCTCTGTTTAAATGTATTTTTTAAAAAGTTACCCTGAAAAAATGCATCTGGGATAAATACGAAGCTATGTCTAACATTGTGTTGTCACTTCTTTGTAAAATCCACCTTGAAGTGCACTGATATAAACTGACAGAAGTCCTTGGTCAATTCGTGGTTTCATCATAGGAGAGCACCTAAAAAAAGAGCTGAGCAGTTTCCTACAGCTGCTGCTGCATAGGCAAAATTCATGCTTAGTCCTTGTGAATTATAAACATGAATTCCAGCAAAGAAAGTTGGCACTTTGTTCTGATGTGAAGAGCAGACTCAAGAATTCAGTTTTTTTCATGGGAAAAAATGCTTCCTTGTTAATTGTCTGTCTGTTCTCTCTGAATTATTACAAATCCCCATTCTGCTCGCTGCTGACAGTGACTTAGCATCACTAACCTAAGCTAAGAAGCGTCACTGCATGCTGCATTCTGCAAGCTAATCACCACTGACGTTAGCATCTCTTTGGAAATAATTTTGTAAGCAATCAGTTTATGTGGGACTGCTGGGAAGGTTATGTTCCCAAGTTTACAAGATTGGAATTGAAAGGGAACAGCAGCAGATGAAGAAGGAAGGCTGTGTTCCTGAGCATAATGTAACACTTCTGAGCTAGAAACCAGTAAAATGTACAAAAGTGATTTTATAATATCATAGCAAATTTGGGAATGCTGTGAGCAAGGTCAAACAGCATAAATACTTGTTTATTAAATTATCAGATACTGGGAAGGATCACGCATTTATGCTGCTTTTGTTCTGCCAGTAAAGTGTGTATTTAAATAGATTATTTTCACCCCATCATGCATAAAACACCTTCATCTTTGTGTGCGTGTGTGTGTGCACACGTTAAATAATTCCATAACATGTTATGACTTGGGTACAGAATCCCAAGGTTTTAAAATCAGTCCTAGCCTGCAGCTTTTCATGGCTGTTGTGTTTGATCACAGGGATTTGCACTAAGATCAGGTAGAACTGGAGTCTTTACAGATTATTTTAGAACAGAATTTTATTATTTTTTGTCCATATTGTAATAAGTTTTATGCTTAAAAGCAAATTCTACACTCTAGAGGTTTTTATTATTGAAAATTAGCAGTAATTTACGTAACTAAAAAATGAAGGAGCATATATAAAAGCAATTCTTTTTTTGACACTTAGGGATTTGCTAATCTAGCGTTGTATTTGTTGTTTGGGGTTTTTATTACCAGTACCACAGGATATTTCTGCAAGAATTCTTGAATATTATTCCTAGGCAGCCTCTTTAATTACATTTCATCTAGTTAGACACCGCTCTGTTGCAGGGGATAGCGTGTTTGGCAATAAAGGCAGAAAACAAAGTAGCCTCAGGTGGCCACAGGATTATTAAACAGATTAAACATGTTGACAGTGCCAGATGGGTAACTGGAAACTCTTCCCTCTCCACATTTCACTGCTCACAGCCAGACATCCGTTGTCCAGGGTGATATTCCCTGAAAATCCTATTCTTAGGATAGATATATCCCTTTTCAAATTACTATCTTTCATAGTCATTTGACCTTATTGTCTACATTTTCTAGGGGATATGCCTACCTTAGTCTTGTGCCTGGCAAATTTGGGGATTTTTTAGAAATCATGTATTTAAGTACTTCATACAGTTTTAACTTCCATACAGCAACACAAAAAAGTAAAAAAAAAAAAAAAAAATTTATGAGGGAATGTGATTATAAATTTATAAATCCCCCAAAATAAGCAGCTCTGTTGAGATGCTGTATGGTATATTAAACTGTTGTATTGTCCTTTAGGATTATCTTACTGCCTTTATCCTAAGTAAACATCCGTTTAACGTAGTGTTGAGCTTGAGAAAATTATTTCTCCTCAGAGTTAGAAACCACGAGGGGTCAGTAAAGAACATGGAATCGCTCCCAAAGCGAAAAGCTGTCTCTAGCGAAAGTCCTGAAAGAAATGAAATAATGCAAATTTGTTGTATGTATATATTTAGAAAGATACAAACCCATTAAATTAAACTGCTATTTTGATGAAATTCAGTATAACTTTTTTCATACAGCCCTTTATTCAAGATTTTTAACTGGCACTGATGATAATTTTTCCCCTAATCAAAATATTTAATAATTAGCAGCTGTAAAAGCAAGTACTGCCTCTGCTCGCCTTTATATTGCTCAGTTCATTCCTACCTTTGGGTGCCTCATGACTTCTGTAATTACCTGCCTCCGTCGTGCTCAACTTTATATCCTAGGTGAGAGAAATGGACCTGCACGGAAATCTCTGAGTCACTAAGTAAAATTCTCTCATGAATTTTGTGAACCTGCAAGGCATTAGAAGAGGCATGGGTTCCAAACGCGCAGCTCGTGCTAGGATTAGGCAAAATAACTCCGTTTTACTAATCATCCAGAATTCTTTGTGGGACACACTGCTTTCTCCTCTTTTATTTGTAACCCAAATGAATTCATGCACACTCTGATATCGTCGTTCCTACGTGATGAGCAAAGCAGTGCAGCATGTGGGTGGGCTCCAGGAGTGGGTTTCCTGTGTTCTTGGACACGCTTTCTGCAAAAAGGCATTTTTAATCCTTTTCATGTATGGCACAAATTTTTTTCCAGGCAAATCCTTTAAATTATTTTACTATTACTAACCAAAAGGGTAAATATGGCACAAGTTTAAGGGAACAAGCAGAGGAATGTGGGGAAATGTAAACTAAAGACATAAAATAGTCCATATTTAACTCTCAGGTAGAGTTTTATCATGCTCCCCATTTATATTTTTATGAAATATCCTGATTGCCTTTGTGCCTTTTTACTAGCAATGGGAATGATAAGAGGTTTTTTCTAGTTATTTTTCCAATAACTATTTTAGCTATTGAAGTAAAAATGCATTTTACTTCATGTTTATATATTGCATTTTTTACTAATTAGTGACATCGCCATCATGAAAATAAATGAGTGCAGCTTTCTGCTTATTTGCGTATTTTCAGTGTTCCCCTTGCTGCAAAGAAGTTTTGCTAGAATGCAATTTCACCAAGGAATACGTGGCTGAAAAACGATCTGTGTAAACCTCGTGAATCCTTGACAGTGTCCGTGGCACAGTGCATCTCCCCGGGACGGGGGTGTCTTGCTGTATTGCAGCGTCTCGTGTAGGCATCTTCAGTCTGCTGCAGTCTAATCCAAGCATGCTCCTTTCTATTTGCATAAATACGTGCGTATACATTCATTAGTGCAAGACATTTCTGTGATTTAGTTCATTAGTTATTTGTTCCTGAAAGGAACAATATTTGTTCCTTTCTAATCTTATTTTTTCTTGAAAGGAACAGATAAGAATCAGTGAGAATGCACAGTAAGATGGGAAAAAGCCATTCTTCAAAGAAGCACAAGAGCCGGAGACTGTGTCTTTTGTTCTGTTTCACAGGAAATTTAATGCAAAAGCATCTCCCCAGATTGCTCAGCTCATGTTTTGTAGAGAGACAGGTAAAATGGCCAAGGAAGTTCCTTCCCTCCGTTGACTTACAACAGCAAGGTCGTGAGCTCAGGCTGGACCAAGGTGTGACACTCGTGCCGTCCCCTCTCTGGTTAGAGCTGCTGGGCTGCTAAATCGTCCGGAGCTTAGGCTCTAACTTTCTCTTTTCTGTGCTGTTTCCATGACTACAAAACTCTCTGCTAATGAATTATAAGCTTGCATTAGGTTATGGTATTAAGCTTAAAACTCTGGTGAAGTATTAGGTCTTGCTGGGGCTTAGAAATGGACTCTTCTCATTTCAAATTCTCAGCATTGTGATAATTAATTTGTATAAACTAGGAAATTGATAGTCCTTCATAGCATCTATAATTACATGGAATTGGAAATGCAATAATGTAAGAAACAGGCTGCCACAATAATGGAGAACATTTCAGTGAGTGGGGGTTTTTTTCCTCCAGATTTTGACTTGAAATTTATTGGATTTATTTACTTCATTAAAAGCTTGCTAATGGCTCAACCTGTTGATCAAAATCCCCACTGAGCTTTCATGACTGGAAACCTGAGTAGGGCTTTTTGTCCTTCCTTGATAAATTATTTCAATTTCTTTTTTTTATGTCTTAATATGAGTTTTGCCAGTTCTGTCAGGGACATCTTCTACGATTTGTCTGAGATCTGAGCTGCTCTGATGCTTTTTGTGTAGAGCCCAGGTATTGATAGACTTAACTGAGCATTAATTTCACACTTGCAGCCAAAGCCTCCTGGGCTGTAATCGTGAAAGTTGAGCGTTACTGTTCAGGCTGTTCCTTTCTTCACTTCTCACCACTTATTTTGCCATTTCTTTAAATGATATGCAGAGGCAGAGTGTTACCTGCAGCTCTCCTGTGGCTTTGGCTTAAGAATTAGGAACAAAAACATTGGGAACAAGGCGGGCTAGCATGAGATGGCTTGTTCCACCACTCGGTGACATTTGAAGAGCATGTTGGGGTCTAGCAAAGAACTGGTGAGAACTTGCTGCAGTGTGAGAAGCAGGGACTGTTTGTTAGAGTTTTGCAGAGGGATTGAATCCTGGCAAGAGGATGTTTCTGCTCCACGGATCTCAGGAAAGTCTTGGGATAAAGCCTGCAGCAAACCTGCTCAGTCAGTCCTTGGACTGCTGACCCTCGTGCTAGCAAAATTGTCATTTTTTGCAGTGGAGACAGAAGCCAGTGCTGCTCTCTGTTGTCACATCGTTCATCTGCTATTTACGGCTGAATGTGACTGCACGGGCAAAGCAGTCAGTGCTAGGAATCTGCTGTAGAGGAGGGGAGGGGACGCGGGTGTCTGATGTGAAGCAGAGCTGTGAGTCTCGAGGAGGCTCCGCTGCCGGGAACAAAGCTCTCCATTTCTTTTCCCGGTAGGTGTCAGTGGAGCCAATAAGTAACGGATGAAATGTGGCGATAAGCGTGCTGTTTCCAAACAGAAGTTACGTGTGCTGTATGTCTGTATACCTCCGCACGTGTGATGAGAATTCAGCCTTGTTGTTAAATATTTTTTCATTTATCGCTTTCTCCTCTTGAAAATTTGTTACCAATAGATGTCCCCGCTGGGCATCTGTGAACTTGCTAAGAGCGAGTTGCCTTGACAACCAAGAAATAAATCCTCTAGTGAGCTGCACATCGCGAGGCCTTTTGTTGGCTTGAATTTGTTTTTCATGGGAAATGATGTGGGTTTGTCCCTTCTGAGGCTGTGCATGGAGGGTGGCGGGGTGTGGCAGCAAGTTTGGGCAGTTTTGGAACCCGGTGTTCATTTTCTGTATGGGAACAGACCCAATCTTACTGAGCTGAATATTGCAAGCAGCAGCAGAAGAGAATTAATGGTGGTGAGTGATACAAGGTGTTAAAGCATCAACATAATGATGCGTAGCTCATTGCCCTAAAGAGATTGAGGGTAGGAATGTGAATTGTATAGGGTTTTAAAAAAATTCTTCACAAATTTTGTTTATTTATTGGCTAATAGGAAAAATGACCGATTCAGTCTTTTTGCTCTGTAATTCTTAAGTTTCTGAACTATGATTAATAACTAGAAAACAGAAACACCAATGTTCAGATTTATTGTTTTGTCCTATTAGATTGTCTTCACAGCAAAAAATCGGAAAGTTTTGAGAAGACTCAATGAGAACATTTACTGTGATTGAAAATGGAGTGCTATGATGGATTACTATTCCCTAAATCACTTCTTTTTCTTCTTTGCATCACACTTCTCATTAGGTTTTGGAGAAGACTTTTTTTTTCATATGTCATTAAAAGAACAATTGTTACACTTAGATTAAAAATAAATTGAAAGCATTTTTACTGCAAAACCTGAAAAATCTTTTCCAAAAAGCACATACCAAGTTCCAAGAGACTCTCCAGTGTAACACACTGGAACTTCTGTAACACTCCGTGAAGAAGTGCATTTGGGCTGAATACATAAAGTATGTCTTACCTGTGGTTTCAGGGTAAAAGAACTGGCCGAGATAAGGTGCGTCCAAACCAGAGGAAGTAAGATGATGTGCATGTCTTGTTTTCTTTTAAGATTAACTCTTCTGCTACCAGTGCAGACTAATTTATCTTTAACATATTGTTTTCCTGGTTTGTTTGCTGCAAGCTGGCTTCGTTGTAACAATATTGTGTTTTTATCAAAGATATTAAGTCAAGCAGTCTGAATGTAAATTGAAAATGAATCCAGTGCCTGGAATGCCATTTTCAACTTCAGCAAGTTTTAACATCCATAAAAAATAAAGATGGATTCAAGTAGGAATCTGCTATTTTCAACTTCAGGCGTGGTACGAGGCGGCAAAATATCATTGCTCTTTTTCAATAAACTTTTATGAATCATTTGAATTTATGTCCCTTCTGTAGTTGCAAAACTGTTTTTGCTCCGGGAATCTGGAAGCGTATGTTGGTTGCATGACATTGTCTTTCTGCATTATTCAAGGCATATCAGATATAAAACTCATGGTAGAGCTTGGCACGTTAAAACCTTTCCTGTTCTTGACCTTATGAGAATACACTAACATATGCTGGCTGTGGATACACAGAGCACTTTTGTGCTCTGCCTCTACAACTGCTAAAAGAAGATTTATAAGTATTACCAGTCATTGGACCCTACATTAGAGTAATCTGAATAAAAGTAGTTCTCCATTGCAAAAGAGTTTGTGGACAATTTTAAGCAAGCTAAGGCATTCCTGCTCTTGTAAAAAAAAAAAAAGTTAATGTATAAAATCAACAAAATGGTTTGAACTGTGATGTTTGTAATGCTGTAAGGATGAGTAGGTCCCAAAATAATACAGAACGTTTTAAGTACCTCTATTAGAACTGCTTTTTATGAAATACGCTTTCCTCTAAGACAGCAACCAGTAGGCTGTGACTCTCGTTAGCTCTTCCTCCTTTCAGATCTACCTCTCTGTTTGGCCCAGGTGTTTTCCATATTGGTCCTTTTTTCTAGCCGTATCCGACTGTAAGAAAACCTGCTCCTCTTCAAGAAACTGAGTTTGTTTAGATAAACACCTGAGAAAATATGTTTCTTGGGCTATTTATAAGGCCAGAGCTTGAAGATAAAAGTGATGGGTCTGTGCAAGATCCAAAAAGATCTGGACACCATTTAACAGCGTTGGCTTTAGGGAACAAGACCTCCGTCTGTGGTACCACATCTGGGTGCCTTGATCTGTGCCTGTGTCTCAGGTCCAATGCCCTGCTCTTCAGTTTTGTGTGGATAAAGCTCTACATCACAAATTGCTCTCCTTACACACAGTTTATCTATCCAAGAGAGCCCTGGGTCTCTTTCTTCCTCTGTGGTTAGTCCTGCTGTTGAAACAGCATTCCCAGGAGCTCTGGAAATCACTTCTATCCAATATCTGTCCTATTTTTAGTGCCTAAGTTGGCCTTAACAGAGCATAAGCCTCAAACAGATTCTCCTTCCTTCTAATAAATGGTAAAGCTATTTATCATGGGCAATCCTGGATGCAGAGGTGACGGTGAAAGTAATGGTGTACGACTTTACATTTCATTTATGCAAATTAAATGCATCAGTAATGTAATGTTTTCTCTAGTATGTTTATTTTTATTGCACTCTTCTCCTTGACTGTATTTTAACAGTACTTTTGGTTTGTAGTTCCCTATCTGAAGTATCTGAAATATATGAATTGTTCCTTATGTGAAAAAAGTGTGTCACATGTTGAGGTATTCAAAAAGCTGAGGAAAAGTGTTTTTCTAGCAAAATATCTGTTCAGCAAGTTATTTCCCATGTGGGTCATAACAAGAAATTAACATTGCTGTGTGTGAAGAAAATATGTAAGTCATTGCATTGTATATAACATCATTAAACGACGCCAATGGGCACAGCCACTAAATACTCAACCAGAGGGTGAGATGAAGGCCCACTCAGATGCCAGAAACCCTGCAGAAATGGCCACAGCATATGGGTGGGTGAGGTCTTCTCCACATGCACACCGAGCCCAGGACATTTCAGATGTGTTTTCTCCAAATCTTTACTGAATCTTGTAAGCAAATGGTTGTTTCCCTCTATCTTCACCCATTGCTTGCAATAAGGCATGGCATTCGCTCACTTTGTAGATTTGTTGTAGTTTAATGTAAAGCAATTGTGATATTTGAAGACATTTCCTAATCCTTTAGTCATAACCAGAAATCATTAGTTGAGTTTCTGAAATACTCTTGTCTTGCCCTGTATTCTGAAATAGAAGGGCGAGGTTAAAGGCTTTCCTTAAATCCATCATCACAACTCACATGGTGAGTTGTGGCGTTTCTCTGAGTATAGAAACTTCCATGAGGCTTATAAGAGATGTTTTGGTTTAAGTTTGTACTTCAGGATGAATTGAATAACACAGAATATACACAGCAGCTGATTCTCGAAGACAGGTAGTAAGTACTAGAACTTTCAGGGTTTATTTCATAAAGATGTCTTACTGTCCCATCAAAAACTTGGTGGCACAGGTAGCATCTGTAATGGCTCGACCATGTTTATCTAATTTTATTTCCCTGCCTATAGCCTAATTTTGTTCCAGTAGCTCTGGAAATTTTTTTAAATAGTACTAAGAAGACAAAATGATATGCCTGAGGCAAAGTCGTAAAACATGTTGCAGTAGTGTTTTGGGAAGCTCTTAATGGATCATCTGTGAAATGTTTTGGTTTGGATTGTTGTTTCCTTTTTTTTTTCCCCCTCCCAGTACATGTTTGCCAGCTTTGAAATTCCTACTATATTTTCGCTAGGACCTTAAGCCAAAAAGCAGTGAATGTAATTCACATGCTAAATCTGAAAAACTTTTTTCGTCATGCTCATTAACAAATGGTCAGTGACCTAGCTGAAGGGAAATATGGACCTTTGGTAAGGTTATGATAATTTAATAAGGTCGTTAGGCCGTTCCACTTGGGTCCATGCACTTGCATTGAGTCAGCCTGGTTGTTTTCGAGCATTTTGTGGATGCCGTTTTCCTACGTTTTCTTACATACGGTTTGCAACAGGGTTCTCTCTACACGTACCAGCGTCTGGGCTAATGCACCGGGATAGCTCAGCACTAGTGATGAGATAACCAGGATTGTCACCTTCCCGTCACCACGGGTCACTCAAGCTGAGGTACTGTCCGTAAGCTCCTGCCTGCGCTAGCCACCTACCTGGAGCAGGGGGCAGAGAAGCCCACCTGAGCGAACAGGAGGCACCTGGTGTTCCCCTTAAAAATCTACCGTATGAAAAAAGAAATTATCAAGTTGAGAGCAACATCTAATTTAAAAAAGATAAAAAATGGAAGTAGAGGAGCGTGTCTCTAGCTCATTGAATGTAAGCGTTTTCTTGCGAGCGTGCGGGGGTCCTCGGTTTGGTACTCCAGTATTATTTTAAGATGCCGCCTTCAGATCCTGACAATTTCATCTCACAGGCGTTTGATCCGAGCGAGCGCGGTGCTTTCAGCTCTGGGAGCTGGCAGAGGGCATAGGAACCTGCTGATGAATCTGCCACTCTTTTTCTTTTGGAAAAAGTACTGTTCACCCCCCGAGCCCGGGATTGCAGCACTGCAGAAGGCATTCCCTGCCCGAGCAGCAGGTTTGTACCCGAAGAAACAAACTGCCTGGGAACAAAATTTCATTTGTTGTTTCGAATGAGATATTTTTCAAACAGGCTGCTGACAACCGACCCAGTGAGTTTAAAATATAAGAAATAAAACTAATGTTTTCCATTCGGTGCCTGATTTGGATCTTCCTTACTTGGTGAAAAGGCGGATATTGAGATTGCTTCTTGTATCACAAGAGCAGGATCTTTTATCTGAGATCCCATATGCTAGAGCATCACAAAGGCACAACCAGCAAAGCTGCTCCTTTAAACCATGCCTTCATCTTGTACAAATAAAGGATATCAGGATTTTTCTTTTTTCACTTGTTCTGCTTATGGCTCAGTCTTGTATTGTGCCCTTGAAAGGAGCTTTGTCCCAACAAAGAGCTCCATTACAGACACCGGATTTGTCCCAGCAGCCGGCTCTGCCGAGGGGCCATCCCTTGCAGAACCAGGGACTTAGGCTGATGCCCAGGACTGGCTCTCCCTAAATGTTTGCACAGCACATCATCCTGATTAGCATCTCCAAGTGCTGCTTTCATGCAAGCAAGTAATAATAGTGGTGGAGGAAATTCCACGTTTAAAACCGTATTACAATTAAAAAAAAAAAACGATATCAAAACTGCCAAAATTCATATCCCTCTGGCAGGCTATGAGACTTTCTGCATTTATAAAGTTGCAGCGAGGGTCATCCAATCTGAATATACTTTTCAAGTGACATGGTGTTATTTTATCAGAGGACTGGTTGACATTACTGCCTCTATTGTCCCTTTCAATCTTATGGTTTTAAACTTGTCTGGGGAGGGGAAAGTTTGTATCTTCCAGTTTCCAGTGAGGCTGCCAAAGGTACATGCCAGGCCAGGCTTTTAAGGTGATTTATTGTGTGACTTGAATAAACTTCAATTTCTATAATTTTCTTTATCTGTAAAACAGTGATAATATGCAAATACTGTCATTTTGCGGTGCAGTGAGAAAAGTAGTTATCCTTAAATGTCAAGCATATGTCAATGGCAAAAAGCAAATTAACCATATTAGAGGTTATTTACCAAACCAACACACTAGATAGATGAGGGGAAAGCACTTATATCCCAAAAGTATTATTAAACCTGCTTGGCTTTGCTTCTGCTTGTATATGGGATTATTTCGAAAAAAAGAGGGATATTATATTGTAGCCTGCATTGTCTTTCGGTGAGTCTTACTTTTTTCTCTTCTGTTAACTTTGAGATTTGAAATGCAACTTACTTGAGCAATTACATGGTGTCTCACATGAAATACTGAGACTGTTGCAACCTTCTGCAAAGCAGATTGTCTTGCCAAGGCAGAGCCTTTGTATGTAATATTTCCCTTCCTCCCTTTTCCAGATCAACACTTGATTGAAAATCAAAGTTGATTGTATTGCTAGTTTGAAAGTGGCCATGTTCATCTGCATTAATTCTCATGTGTTATGGGTTTTTTTTAAGGTTATTTTTCTTAATGCATGTCAGAGATTTCCTAACTCTTGCTATGCATTGACTTTAAGAATTACATTTTAAAAGAGAATGTATTGAAGAGACTGTTTATATCCTAAAATATCCTGTGTAGATTATAGCATGATATTTTTGAAAAGCATTTTTTGTATTTCAAAACAAAAACACCAGATAAGCCTGCTTTTGGCATGAAAATAAATGATTTTTTTCTTTGGTTTTGGTTTTTGCTTTGTTTTTGCTCTTCTAACCAGATAAGTATATCTGCTTTTATCTGGTTATAAATGAACACGGTTTTCCACTTTAATTCACTCAGTAATGTCAAAAGTATTGTTGGAATGAGTCTTCGAAGTTGCGTCTGTGCAAATTTTGTTATGCAGCCTTTCTCCTGGGAATGCCACCTCAGATATGGTCATCTCCAATTCTAACCTTCACCCAGTGATCCATTCTGCCAAGAAAACAGGCTACTCTTCTTACTTTCCTATTTTTGTGTGTGTATGTGTGTGTGTATGTTCTTCAGAAAGCCAAACTTGGGCCAGCTGGTAACAAAGTCATTACTCCAACAGAAGACAAGAACTCAAGTGTGCCATCCAACAATCTGGACAGGGTGAAGCTGACAGATTTCAACTTTCTCATGGTTCTTGGAAAGGGGAGCTTCGGGAAGGTAGGAATTCTTGATAACTACTCCACTCGCATTCTTTTTTCTTTTTTTTTTTTCTTAAGGAAGAATGAATGAATAATTCTCTAAGAAGTAAAATCCAGAGTCAAAAGGATGTGCATTTTTGAGGGAGGATTTCTTAACACGGAGTGGGGTGATTCCCTAAGGACTAGCACACTTCAGTCGTGATTGGCAGTTTTCTGGAACAAATAAAAATTAAAAAAAACTGTTGGGCAGGATGTAAAAAACAGTTGCTGACTTTTAGATCCTCACTTCTTGGCAGTTTCAAGGAAATTAAGTCTACTTTTCTGGCTTTACTACCTAGGTCACTCTGCCAGTTCTGGAAGTCACCAACATTGGTAAGGCTGAATATTGGCAAAAAAACAGGAATAGGATATATATATATTTGAAATGTTAGTCGAAAGGATGGACCACTATTTTTCTGTCTGTTTGAACAACCACTTATGTGATAAAGTGCCCTTTACTGAATAAGTCCCCTGGGACTTAACATTTTATCAGCCCTGTGGCAATGTGCCTGCCATTAACCAGAGGATTTTGGCACAGGCTTTGTCTGAAATGACTGGTATGGCTCATTGCAGTGGGTGAGTAATGATGGTATTTTTGGAATTTTGATCAAGTTAGTCTATATCAATAAAAGGAGAAGCTGAATTACCATCTATACAAATCTTTGGGCATATGAGTCACCTTCCCTCCTTGGCAGGTAGGAAGATTTTCACCCTGTTGCTTCTCTTTGTGCAGGTGATGCTGGCAGACAGGAAGGGGACAGAGGAGCTTTATGCAATCAAAATACTGAAAAAAGACGTGGTGATTCAGGATGATGATGTTGAATGTACAATGGTTGAAAAACGAGTCCTGGCACTGCAAGATAAACCACCGTTCCTGACGCAGCTTCACTCTTGTTTCCAAACAGTTGTACGTGACCTCTGTCTTTCTTGCCACCCTGATGTTTTCCACACTATATGTCATGGATTTTTATCAGTTCAATAACATCTATTATCATCCAACCTATATATCATAGCTTCTGCACATAGAAAATGGTGAAGAAAGAGATACCACATGTAATTACTCCTTGTATTTTAAATACAAAACCTAGGTTTAAAGGTTTTTCTTCATACAGTAATTCAAGCAGACCAGTGTGGCAATTCATAAATGTAATAATGTGTGCTTTGCTAAGTCAGAGCCTTAAGCCCAGATTCCCAAAGGTTCCTAAATACTTTTAAGGATCTGAGGATAGTACTTGAAAAATCTTAATGGCTGTTATTATATTGTGAGGCGATTAGTCATGAATCAATGTTGATGGATTTAATTTTGTTTTCTGGCACCCCTGGCACAGAGGAAAGCATTGGGGTTTTTTTTTCCCCTTCCTTACAAGTATGTGAAGTGGACATTTCCCCATTACATTGCAAAACGTCTCCCAGAGACAGCCTGCAGGGCGGATCTGACGGTCCAACGGCACCGTACTGGTCTGTTGGATGAGATGGAAAGCCGCGTGGTAAACAGTTGGGCTCAGTGTGCTTCTGGTTAGCGGAGTGGCCATGGATACACTCTGACACTAGTGAACTGGCTCCAAATGTTCCAAGCTGGGTAGAGGTCTTCATTCACAAGAAATCAAGGCTCTTCTTGTCCCACCTTGTAGTGACGTTATGACAGTGGCCTTGGCTCCTGAGGTGGGTTGTAGCTTAATGGGGTGACGAAAGGACATACGTTGTTGTTTTTCCACTTGACTATTCCATATCTTTACATCTCTTACATTGTTGATGGTTTTTAATCTAAAAACAAACGAACAAATGGGCAGTTAGTTGGAAGTAATAACATTGTAATATTCCACAAACAAGCCGCATCATCCTGTCACCATTTCATAACTGTCTGTGCTGTTAGAGGCATTTTCAAACTCTGTTTAATGCCTACAAATCTCTGTGCAGAAAATGGCCTGAATGCAACAGATTTGCAGACATAATTAATCACAATAATATGTGAATCTGGGAACTATTGCACTTGGTAATTCTTGCTTTCTAAAATATTTTTCCTGCCTCTACTTATAATATGAAGATTGTTGTAATAAGATAAAAGCGGTCCTAGTAAGAAATAGACTTCTGTCTCCCTCTAATTATTTATCTTTATATAACTTCCTTAGTAACCAAAAAGCTTAGTGTCATCAGTAAATGAAAAAACACTTTGTTTGATCTTATCTTTCTTTCAAGCAGCTACATCTTAAATGTAAAATCTTAAAAGTACGTCTGTCTAATGTTTTCTGGCTAAGGGGAATGGAGGAAAAAAGTTGGGGGCTTTAGTATTTACAGTGTAATTTTTTTTGTTTTGTCATGTACAAGAGCAATGGAGCCACATAAAGGCCTAGATAAATCATTAACACCTTTGCCTAATTTGCTTCATGTTTTCCAAAGTGTTGAGTAGTTTGGTGCTATGAAATATTCTGGAGGATTAATATTAGCTACAAAAATGAGAAATTGTGTATGAAGGAGAAGACCGTAGGAAAAATTGATAATTTTTGGTTAGGCTTTTAGATGCAGGCTTCTATTGCCATGGGTTTTACAATAAGACAATTCATACAAAAATCTAAATTTTGTAAATCCAATTTGGCCAATTAAACATTTTGCCCGTGGCTTGTCTGTTGGACTCATTTTAGGAAATCACAGTTTTTAAATGCATGTTAATATTCTGAAATTTTAGTTACTGGATGATTGGAGACTTTCAATCAATGGTGAAGGAAAGAGATCAAACTAGAGCATCTTAGTAATGAGTCTCTTTCCCATTAGAATATTGGATCAGAACTTTTCTACAGATATTTCAGGATAATGAATCTGTCCAAAATATCTAAAGGAGAATCAGAGGAAGCCAAAAATATGTCTTCCATAATTGGGAGGAAGACTATTAATGCATCTTATATGCTGTCTGGATCATGTTATAACTGCAGATAGTAAGCTTGCCTTAATGTTGTCCACCAGAATTTTTAAAGTTAGGTGGCCAAAAACATCCACTCTAAATTAAAGATTTTTGTAGAGTGTAAACAATGTATTCTTACTGAATTCACTTGGCAGAGCTCAGTTTTAGTCCTCTGAAAACTGGGGGACAGAGCTACTGTTTTAAGTCTTATTGTCTGGAGGTCACTGGGTGGGAAAATACTACTTAAGCGCACTCAAATATGTAATGGTCATGTTTGATTTGAGATACTTGGATATGGCCTTTAAAAGTCCTCACTGTGCGAAAAGAACCTCCCTCCAAAATTCCTTATTGCCATCTTCCTCTAGCTGAAATATGTGCCTATGAGAAATTAATTTAGTGTCATTTGTAAGGGTTCCAGATACTTTTGTAAATCCTACAATTCCTTTTCTTCTTGCCTCTTTTTAATAATCAAAAAATATATTTTTTAATGCCTCCCATCTTCCAAAGGAAAACTTATTAGGAAGGATTAGAAATGGCCTCAAAGCAAGACTTTTCAACCATCTTTAATTTTTTTTTTACATTTCTTTTTAGAGAGACAGATTTTTCAGGCAGAACTATATGTGAATAACTATGGGAACCATTGTAGACAAATAATGTATAAAAATGCGTCACTAAAATTGGCAGATCTAGACAGATCTCATCAGTCATTTACTCTTGCAGGTTTTACAAAACATTCCACTTCCATTTCCTGATCTATCAATTTTGCCAGAATGTACAACCAGTCCTAATAATCTTAAAAGCTTTATAATAACATATTAGTAACTTTTTTGCTGATCAATGCATATCTAATATTTTTTCTAATGTATTTATGTGCGTCTTTAATACTTTATCCTAGGACCGTCTGTATTTTGTAATGGAGTACGTGAATGGTGGTGATCTCATGTATCACATTCAGCAAGTAGGAAAATTTAAGGAGCCACAAGCAGTGTGAGTGTTCATGTTTATATATTTAAATCATGTCATCATCTTAATTTTACATTGTAAGAGGATTAGGTTTCTTCTTCTTCCCAGGTTCAGCATAAACTCTAGGCTGGCCTTTCTTGATTGTGTTTTTAAGGCCCAAAAGCTGAAGTTTATGTTAAAAATGTTGTTTGCACACATAAGCCAAAGGTAGCTATGCCTTTTCATTCAAAAATACAGCAAGAACAAAGGCATGCAACGCCTACTTTAAAAGTGACAAGAATTTGAACACGGCAGCAGGAAATTAAAGGTGTTGCTTGGTATTCTGGTGGTGTTTTTAAAAGCAAATATAAAAAAAAAAGTGACTAGAACATTTCAGTCTGAATTAATGTTATAGGGAAAGGCAATGCAAATAGACTCAGTTTATACAAGATAAATTCAATGTATAGCTTATAAGAATTTCTGTGATCCTACTTTTTTATAGAAGTTTTGTTTGTGAGGAGTTAAATGATTAGAAGTTGTTTATATACATGATCCCTTTTAGGTGATTGTACATCTGGCATATCAGTGAGCAACTGATAATGATCTGTAGCATATTCAAATGTGAATAGATCCATCAGTACCATTTTAGTCATGCTTGTAACATCTCATCATCATTTATTAGTGTTTCATAAATCATTTACCAATGAAACTTTAAAATGAACTGTGACCAACCATTTTAAGAATTCAGCTAAAATAATTTCTCATTTCAGTTTAAATAATCAGGGCTTGTTTAAATGAGAGGCCTTCTAAATATAAGTGTTTGAGATATAAAACAAAATTTCAACAACTCACTAAATAAAAGCTAGATGGTATCAAATCATCCTTGACTCCCAGCTAACGTAACTTGCCAACACCCGTTGCAAATTATGATGCTTTATGACAGCTTACGCCTGTGGAGCATATTCCAGCACACGCGTTCACAAACACCTCTGATCAAGTGTTTCAGAGCTAAGTTTTCCTTTCCCTTATGCTAGACTAAAAATTAATCTAATCTTTAAATAATCCTCTTGCAGATAATTTGCACAGTTCCACAGCAACTGGCTTCAAACATCCATCAATATTATATATCCTTTAACTACATTCAGCAATTATATTTTATATGGTAATCATTTTAATTAGCTTTATGTAATTAATCCATTAACAGCCTGTATAAAGGAATACTATTTCTGCAAATTATTTCATGCCATATGAATTGCAATGTAAATTGAGCTGCATCCTGAATTCAGCATTGATATGTGATTAGAGATAATGACCTTTGCAGGCAGATCCAGATCAGTGCAGTAAAATGCTGTGCTCCAGCTGCCCCATTTTTTTATGGTCTAGGGAGACATTTTCAATTTTTTTTTTTTAATTTTGCATTATTTTATCATCAAATACTCAAAATGTGTGAGGTAAAGTGTCTTTTATGTCACCTGCCTGTAATATATATTTTTATACTTTAATATATATATACACACTATGTATTATATATGCTTTGTATGCTTTTATATGCTATTATACTATCATTCTTTACCGTGATGCATTTCCAAAATATTTTGTCAGAAGGAAATCATGAGGCTATAAGAAATGTGTTGGGGGTTTTTTCATACAGGTTCTATGCAGCTGAGATCTCAGTCGGGTTATTCTTTCTCCATAACAGAGGGATTATTTATAGGTGAGTATAATCTGACATAAGTAATTTCTGAACTATTTTTAAAACCCCAAACATGATCTTATGCATTCCTGTGTGACGTTCAATAGTTTTACATGTTGAGAAGTCTCAGTGTGAGTGTGTTCATGGTCTTATACATATACCTCTAGATTAATTGTCCAGTTTCAGGGCTTATGGTCGTTCTTACGTATCTGCAGCGAGGTGCCGGCTCCATCCATAGACTGCCATGCATGTGCAGCCCTGTCCCCGCTGCCCTCCGAGTAGCTACACATATTCCTCACCTAGACTCAGAAGTAGGTAAGTTGGCCCTAGTTGATCCTAAACATTAACGTTAAATTACTGTGATTCTTCATAGAGATCTGAAATTAGATAATGTGATGTTGGATTCAGAAGGACACATTAAAATTGCTGATTTTGGAATGTGCAAAGAACATATGTTAGATGGAGTAACAACCAGGACCTTCTGTGGCACTCCAGACTACATTGCACCAGAGGTAAATATTTACAATTTCAAGAACCTTTCAGTCTCTCAAATGAAAATTGTCCATTTATTGGTACCATTTATACTTCTGCGGGTATATTGAATAACTTTGTGACTTAATACAACATTATCAATAAGACTTCACTATTTTAAAAAATATTGAGTTGATTGAAAACCTAACTTCTTATGAGAATCTTATGTTTCAGATTTTGTTCATACTAGCAAAAGACTAAAAAAGCAGGATCACCACCTTGTGATTTTAGATTTGTAGCCTGGAAATGTTATTATGCTACACTTTGTGCTTCAATTTGTGAAGTCATAGAGACTTCATGGGTGTTGCTGAGGTTGTTGATGAGGTCAGCAAACATTTTATTGGGAGCAAATATAGCTTCTTTAATGTATTTCTCCATAGGTTCACACACCTGCCAAAATACGTATATTTAAAGGATTGTTTGGCATTTTCAAGAAATCACAAACCACTCATTGATTTTTGGGAAGGGACTCGTGAGGTTTTGAAGCTTTTCGCTGACCTCCCTGCAAAACTACGGTAGTCTTTTCCAGGCCACGTCTTACAAATGGTACACAGGCATTGTGAGTTACTGCTCTTGATCTCAGGAAAGCTCCAGTCATTGAAAGCCTCCAACAAAGCTGTAAGATCAGGGCGTGAACGGAGTTGACATAATAAATCCATAATTTGCCTTGAGTTTTCTGTGACTTGGCAATACCTGGACTGCATTCAAACCACTGAAAACACGAACCTAACTGCAGTGTGTCTAAAATGAAAATTTGATCACGAGAAACACAGTTCTACTTTAAAGCACTGTGATAAATACGAGCTTAGAGTTAAGATTTTTAGTCTGGATATGTTTTGTATTTCAATAGTTTAGGTATAGAACATTAAAAACAAGCACATGTGGTGATTTGGAAATGATTCAAATATACGAATATCAAAATCTGGTATTTGTGCATACTGAGCTTTCAAGAGTCTTGATTTGTTTGGCTGCAAATTCAGTGCAAGAGGCCGTATCCTGATCCAAGATACTCAGTGTTTCACTGAGTGCTGGGCAAGAGGCAGCTCTGGCTGGAACATTTCTGGCTGTAATTGAATGTTTGTTGGAATATGGGAGATTTAAACATGGACAAGTAAATTAGTATCTGAGGTGAATTTTGTCATCTCTGTGAAATTGGAATGAAAAATAGTTTGGTTTTTTCCAGTTGCTAATTCATGCTTTTCAGAGTGAAATATTGTGTATTATAAAACCTTGTTTTTTCACAAATTGCTGTTGCTTGCAGCAGGATATCAGAACAACCAAAGCAGTATTTCATTTTCTCCTGTCAAAACATAAATGAAGCCAATATTACAGATTAAAAAGTGTCCTATCTGCGGCAATAGTCTTGTGCCGATTAATACCAAAGAACATGTTGTCAGTACCAAAATGCTCAATACAGGTCAGTGTTGGAATGATTTATTTTACTTTATTTGGAAATTTCATATAAAGAAATAAACCTTTTACCAAAACATTCAGAAACTGGGAGGAAATTAGTCTTTCTATTATCTTACAAAGAGATTTTTTTGTTGTTGTTGGCTGATTTTCTTTCACTTCTGAAGACATTATTGTGACTGACAAATTGCTAACTAGGTTTGTGGTAATCTTCAAAGTAAGGTTCATGTTTTGCTTGCAGGAGCATTTCAGCATGTTTCCATGGGCTAAAATTTATAAATTTATAATAGATTATAATGAGGATTCATTTGCACGGTTCCATTCCCTACTGGGTGGAGATAAATGAGCTAAATCTAAATCAACTGTTGAAGGTATCTAGAGTAGAGTGTGTTGCACTCAAACATAGAGAATTAGGTCTTTTCATCAGTATTTGGGAAATAATGTTGTGACTATAGTGGGGTCTGAAGGAGCCCACGCTGCCTCTACATGAGCTACCCACAGACATAGTTCAGAGATAACACGGCTGGAAGGACCATACAGGGACATCTCAGCTGGCTTCACAGGTATGATCCCTGGTCAGAAAAGCAGGGGAATGTGGTGCTACATTCAGCAAAGTGGACTTGCACACTTTGGTGTACTGTAAAATAATGCTTTCCTTTTTTAATGATTGGGAAAGTTAGCATTTGTTATTACTTAGGTGTATAATGCACTGGAATTAATATTCATTTTCTTATCCTAGGCAATTTGAGAAATGTGCAGAGGTTAAACTGGTAGAATCCCAGGTTTGACCACTTCTGTCAGGCAGAAAGTCGTTATCTAGTAAAGAATATTTATTGATGTGCTGAACTTAAATATTTATGGTCAGAATGGTAAAATAGCTGTGAAATCAATTTGAAACACTTTGTATTTCCTTGCCCAGTCAAGAGAGACAGAAGGAGATGGATGTCGGGAGGATTAGCAGGAAGGGATTCTGCCGGCCCCACCACCAGCATCCCTGCTGCAGCTAGAGCACTGACTTGGAATTTCAGAAGAATTTAAATTAGAAAGACTGTTTCCCTTCTCCTCCATCTAATAGCCTCAAAATCTCAAGTTCTAACCTTGCATTTGCTGGGGTTATGGGAGGCTAATAGGTGTTGCAAAGGTTTGGAAAGTGTACATTTGACTGTTTCTTGAGCTAGTAATATTTATTTCTTTTAATAACTGAGTTTTAACTTTTCCAGTAGACATAAGATAGGTTCAGAAAAGACTTTCTCTCTTGCCTCTGGGATATAATCTTTTCATCCCAACTGGCTACCAGCTGCAATGATCTAAACGTTCCTACAAATTGCTGGTATTAATCTCTGTGTCCTGCTGTTAACTGCACCATCCTTGGAGGCAAAAAGGAAAAAAAAGAAGAAGAGCCATCAACATTCCTCTGCCAATTTCAGAAATTCCTCCTGAGCTCTTCCTGAGCTCTCAAATCCACAGCACCTGAAAAGGCAGAGCTCTTAAAATACAGTAATAGGTAGAGAAAATGGGACATTTGAAATGAAAAAGGAGATGAAAAAGGCAGTCATTTAAATTAATGATGGAGAAGGAGGGGAAGGGAAGGGTCCTATCAACTTTCCCCGCCTCGCTGGCCAGTAGAAAGCAGAGATCATAGCTGGAGGAGGGTACAGGTCTTCATTTCTAGGCACATGAACTCCCTCACTGCTCTGTGGGTCTGCTCTGCACACTGCGGTGAGACAGGAGGTCATGTTAATTATTCTGCTTATTCTAAAAGATATCAAAATTTGTACATGCAGATAGGATTATTTTGGCAGCTGCTGCAAGGCAGCCAGTGATGGCTTTGAGTGCAGCAGCTGATGGGTAATACATGATTTCTGGATGAGGAGGGAACTACTGAAAATAGGACATTTAGAACTTGCTGACTTTGTACCAATGCATGTTTGACTGTATATTGAAAACTCATCTGCTTCCTCCCACATGCATGTAATTCCTTCCTTGAAGTGAGCGTTCTTTCCTCTCGTTTACATTTTCCAATTAATGCTTTGAATAGCTCCCAATATTATGAGTATAACCACCGGTTTCCGTGCATGACACGCAGGTTGGTGAATGAACGTGACAGATTGCTTTTCTGTGTTTCATTTGTATCCTATCCTTACCAGGATTAATCTGGTGATTCAAATTGGGTGTATTTAATTAGAATTAAGGGAGAAAAACTTCCAGTGTACAGCAGCAGACATCAACAGTACCACCTTTTCCTACATTGCGATATGTTCAATGAAAAAGGTGTTTTCGTTGCATTTGCAGTGGGACTTTTCTGCAGTGGGACCCTTCCAGTCCCCGTGGAACTTGATGTCCGTATTTATTTCTCAAATCCTACTCTTCCATCATGCGACTGGGGAGGTGTGTGCCAGCTCGGAGGGGGGCACTGAGCTGTTCATCAGATGCTTCTGCTGATGTTGACATGTGGCATCAAATAAATATTTTAGCCAATGACATAGGACAAAAACTTTAGTGACTCTGACCAGATGTTAAATGTGGGAGATTTTTTCATGCTAATTCTGTCTCTCTTGATGATTTGGTGATATTCTCTCACAAAGGCAGATTTAATTGGGGCAAATTACATTTGCTGGTGAGAATGCTATTTAGAGAACAACCCGATCTTGACTCACCTCTTGCTGGATAAACAAACAGTGTCATTGAGTCCATGCTTTGTTACACCTTTCATTTTATGACATAGCATTACCGTATTTAAAAGATTTCCTCTCCTCAATACTCCCATCAAACTCTTTCGCAATAGGAGGAGAAGTAGACTGTGGCCTCCTGGGCAGACCTGACTGCCAGGTTGAGAACCATGGTGGTGTAGCAGCATTTTCTTTCTAACTGCTATGAATCCATCTTTTTTTCATTTGCTAATTGAAATAAACTGTTCCTACCAAAACCACTTACATGAAGCGTACTTATTGTACAGAATGTTCTGCCCTTATAAATTAATGACCTTCTGAAAAATATCCCTTTTTTTTAAAATAAAATACTCTTTTCCATAAGGCAAGGAGATTGTCGGAGAAGGGTTGAGGGTGAAATGTTTTATCATTTTCTGTGTGTAAAGGCCAGTATTTTTTCTGCATAAAATTTTGAAAGTGGTCTTTCAAGAAGCAACATTGATTCCAGCAGACTTCTGGGAACTTACTGATGATAGAAATTAAAGAGAGAGTAACCAAGTATGTCAACCACTATAATATGAAATGAATGTCCCAAATATATATTTTAAAGCCCATCTTACTGCTAAAAGACAACTAATAACGATTGCCTTTACGTAGGACCTTCCAGCTGAGACTCTTGTTATTACCTCTGGTTGTGTAATATATTTCAAAGTACGATTGATTTTGAAATCCTTTGCTTAGGAACATTGCAGTAATTTTTAATTCATGTGCTGCTGTTATCTCAGCGAAGAACGTATATTCACATAGAGACTCTAATTTTATTTAGTAACCAGGCAGTCCAGCTTTATTGAACTGGTGACTCACTATTTTCCTCAGAAATTACAAAACTTGCCTGTCCAACTTCTCTTTCAGACAACTAGAAAATGTAGAATATATGATGTGTACTTGTCTTAGCAATTTGTTTCACCAAGAATAAAAATGCATGCAAACAGGAAAAATGCCAGTAACGACTGCCCCAGTTCTCTGCTTATTCTAGTGGAGCGATGGCACTGGGGCTGGAGGCTCTGCTACTGCCTTCCCCGATGCAGATGGGCAGTGGCTGGGACGTCCTGTATCCCTTCACGATTCACAATATCCTTTAACAGTTATTTAGAAGGAGATCTGAGAGCTCGAAACTCCTCTATAGCATGCCCAAATGCATCCCTCAGATAAATTAACACTGATCTCTGAAGAGGCCTTGGTTAAAGAAAATGATGCACGAGGGGACCTGCATGCGGTTGGCACTTGCAGTCTTTCATTCTGTCAGAACTCAGTTGATGCTTCTATGTGAGTCAGATGTGAACCCAGAGGATGCAAAATACTTGACATTTCCATTAGGCTGAGCAGCAGAAACCCCTTTCTTTTTTGTGTAGCTGGTATCTAGCTTCATACTAAGAGTATATTAATCATGCAACTTGGGAGAATGTAACTGAGCTTTTCAGGGTTTTGCTCTTTTCTTAAATTTTGATTCCTTTTACAGCAGAACAAAAATATAAATATTGAAAAGAAAAGAAAGGCTTAATTATTGATAATCTGTAAGTTAAGTGAGTCTCACGATTTCAAGCTTTGACGCAAATGGATGGGTAACATTTTTGCCTTGTCTCCTACATTATGCTGCTGTACTTCCTTCTTTGCTTTCAAATGCACATCCCAAGGTCTCGCAAGAGCCGCATTTCCCAAGATATCGGAGTACCAAAAGACATGGGCAGGTTTAGACTAACATTTGCAAAACAGTCCAGCTCCCACTGAAACCAATGATTAGCTGGAGTGAGGATTTCAGTATTGTCTTTCTGGGCTTTTTGAAGGAAATACGTTCACCTCTGCATGTCACTATTTGTCTACTATGTCACAAGACTGGGTGTTAGTTAACATAGGGGGTTTTTCCTTTTGTTTTTTTGTGATTATACAGATTATTGCTTACCAGCCCTATGGGAAGTCTGTGGATTGGTGGGCGTACGGAGTGCTGCTCTATGAGATGTTAGCTGGCCAGGTAAGAGTTACCCTCCCGTGCTGGCTGTGACCTCCTCTGCCTCACCAAGCTGCTCTGTTTCAAGGCTCCCTAATGGGTTAGACCCTTAGGGGACAAGCTTGGGGCCTTTCATACTGATATTATCTGCTTGTACTCTTGACTGACTCCACTGAGAATGTGTTTAGGCTTTAAGTTCTTTATATTGCAGCCACATAATCAAGCACTCTCTTTGAATATGGATTCGTTGAACTGTAATAATGTTATAAATAGCCGTCTTCAAAACTGAATGGGAGACACTTGAGCAGGAGAATGCATGTCAAATGGAAGAAGTATCATTTAGTGGTTTGAAACCACAGGGAGACATAATAAGAGTGTGTATATGCTCTGCATTGCAGTTAAGTCACAAGAATACAGTTTTTGTATTGTATGTCCTAGGGGTAAAGTATGGGACTTGCTTGAAATATGCTCAGTTATAGATCCCTAATTCTGCACAGTTAATGAGTTGCTGCTCTCTGAGTCACTCAAGTAGAAAAGCAACACTGTACTGCAGTAAATGGCAGATAACTACCAACTTTAAGGAATTCTATTTGTCTTGAGTTGGAAAAGATTTGTGCAGTTGGCTGGAGTGTTAGCTAAACGTATGCATTTCCTAAGCTTAAAACGTACATTTTTAATAAATGCCTTTAACAGTTTCTCTACTAAAGTCCAGTTGATGTTTTTAAAATGTAGCAATTGCAGTTGTTAACATTTACAGTCTGCATTGCAAATATTAGGTGTCTGGATGCTTTTGAGAAAATGGGAGTTACCATTAGCTGAGCCTTCCACAGTGCCCGTATCCTGGGGACTCACTCGCAAGCACTTTCCTCATCACCTGCATTTAAAAATAAAATGCAGCCCTTTCTTGTGATACAGTCTCCCCTTCACAGAAGCAGAGTCTACAGCCATGTCTTATAAAACAAACTGGAGTTTAACTAGAATTAAGTGAGGAATGGATATACCTTAGCACAACATAATTGAAAGTTACAGTCTCCAAACTTCACCCTTTAAAGCATTTTGGCTGTCTGGTGCATAGTAGCTTTAAAAGCTGATTAAAGATGATCACGAAGATAATCCTGCACACATTTCATTAACCTGGCTGCCATGCTGGGGGCAGTAATGAACTTTTCTCCTCAATTTCTACCTGAGACTGATGAACACTAAACTTCTGGGTTGAAGATCCCAAGCTGCAGCAGATGGCTGGAAGTTTGGTTTGTATTCCTGGGCAAGGAGCACTGCTGTGTACGGATCTCTTTGGGCATCTATGATTGACTGGGGGCAGGTTAATGGGCTGGAGGCACCTTTGACCTGACCCAGTGTGGCCATAGTATTGTCATGCCATTTCATAAAAAGGGAAGAATTTAAAAAAAAAAAAAACAAAACCAATAAGTAACTTACCTGTGATTTATTTTCAACAGCCTCCATTTGATGGAGAAGATGAAGATGAACTTTTCCAGTCCATAATGGAGCATAATGTTTCCTATCCAAAATCATTGTCCAAAGAAGCTGTCTCCATCTGCAAGGGGGTGAGATAGATGCTTCTTTATCATTAGGTTCCTTTTTGGCAATCTTTGTGAATAACTAAATTTGTCTGGCTTTGATATGGTAGTATTTCTAAGCGCAACTTCCATCAGGCTGTGCTAAGCTATATTGTCATCAAGTGCTCATCGCTTGGTGTCACTGATAAGTATTCAGCTCTTCCCGCTGTGCCTGCTTGTTTTATGGTAAGAACAAATGTCAGAATCAGCAGCTGCCAAATCGAAAGCAGATTTTATAAACAGGACAATGGTGTGAAATGTCTCCACCCACCTTGCCTCACAACCCTCGGCAGCGCAACCCCGGTTCTGCAGGGTGAGGAGAATATCTCAGCTTGGATGGATACCAGATACCCCAGCGAGTCCTCAGCCCAGTATGCCTAATGACAGCAGCAGAGCAAAAGAGTTAATAAGAATCATTTTTAAATGTAGGTAGAGGTGAGCTTATGTGAAAATCTTCAGTGTAAATGCAAGGAAACTGTGGGGAAATCCTGACCCAGTTGTAACCTGTGTGGCCTAAAATTTATCTTAGATTCTAAGTTAATTTAATTTTTTTTTTCAAGGAAAAGAATAGATTTGACTACAGGGGATTAGCTCAGGAAAAAAGAATTCATCCGACTTTCCTTTGACTCCATGTGATTCCCTAGAGTACTGTCAATCTGCAGCTCTTCCAAACCACCATCTATAAAGCCTTACTTTGATGTCTTACTTGTAAAATATCACTGCACGTAGTGTCAGTTAATTTGGTATTTACTTTCTTCCTTTCCTTTGCAACCATTTATGAAGTATTGTACATGAGCTGAATATTAATCCCTTAAGGAAAAATCATCAAGGAAAAGAAAAGCTGTTTAGAACAACAAGGTAAAAGGAAAGACCAACCCCTCTAATTTTGGAGTCTATCCCGGTGTATACGTGCTGGCCAACAAAAACAAAACGTGATATATTTTTGTGAAGTACATGCAGATTGATGCCTTGTCGTGAAAATCATATATTCAGACAACACAGTTTGAACCTGATCTAATTACCATGTTTTCAGCTCTCCTGCTGCTGCTGTTCTGCTAGGTGCTTATGCAAAGGGAGGTCAGAAAGCTAAAATTACATTGCACCACTAGGTTTGAGGTCAAGTCTCTGTGATAATAACACTTTCATCATCTGTAGTAAACTAACAAATTAATTCCAAATTTCAGTGGGCATTATACCTGAGCTAAGAAGTCAATATGAGAAGGCTTCTGAACCTTGTAGTCAGCAGTAGCTCAGCAATCCTGGGACCGTGCGCCGTCGGGCAAGACGAATGTGCCCGCTGTGCTCTCGAAATTGAATTGTCTGCTTGACATCTATTCCACTGATTCAGAGTTTGTTGGGTTTGGAAAATGCAGTAACTTTGGAACAGAATTAAAACTGCTAGAATCATTATTCACATTTTCTTGTATCACCTACTGTTAAAGCAAGGGGTTTAGAAAAGGTAACAAAAACGGGACAGTTGCTGTTAAGCTTGAAGAAGGACGTGATTCCTAGCCCAGTGCACAGCTGACTTCCCAAAGTCTGCTCAGAGTCACTTTTATTTTAGATTCAAAATTGGAATCTGATCAACTCAACATTTGGAGGGAGACTAAAGCGGTACAGCTGAGGTTTTAAAAAGATGTGTTGCGGTATCACTCCCAGCAGTATATTAATCATATATAATTTGTAAAAGAGCTTTAAAAAGTCTCCACAATACTGGAACTGAGAGTTGAAGGCTACGTTGCTCAATTCCTAACGTACATATCAATTGAAAAGATTTTGAGGAGCTTGTTAATTAGGGAGCGTATTACTGTTTCCAAGCATGCAACGCTGGTGGGTTTGGGGTTTTTTTTTCCCCAAGTCTGCATAATCTGTGCAGCTGGGTATAGTATTGACCAAGAGGTCATTAAGGATGCAAGGGAGGAAACGCAGATTAGATATTGTCAGCTGGGTGCCAAGAAATTGTAGGCTCTGTAATGAGATGTCTTGAACAAGCCCAGAAAAATGAAAGCGGGGGGGCGTGTGTGCTTCATACAGCGTTAGTATATTGGAATTTATTAAGTATAATTGATTGTTGAGGTAGGGCAGAAGCTGTTCTGGAGATTTATATGACTGAACTGAAAGACCAAGGGTGAAATTCAGGAGTGAGTTGTGAACTATCAGGATGGCCGTGTGCCCTGGGCACCGCCTGCCCGCCCACCACAGCGGCAACCGCTGCCGAATGGGAAAGAGTTCTCAAGTGCAGCCCTGAATTTTGCTGCTGACGTGCTGTCTCCAGTTATCAAACAAGAAACAACTAATCCTCAAAAAATGAATTTTAACTTTTCAAAACAATTTTATTAGCAACTTGCATCTTCAGGAGAGGAGTAAGAGCATCACAATCTGGGGAAAGTCTGTCTCACTTTCATTCCAGTGTTAAATTTAATCATTTGGTATTTTCTTCCTAATAGCTAATGACTAAACATCCTGCAAAACGCCTTGGCTGTGGCCTTGAAGGTGAAAGAGACGTCAGGGAACATGCTTTCTTCAGGAGAATTGACTGGGAAAAACTGGAAAACAGAGAGATTCAGCCACCTTTCAAACCTAAAGTGGTGAGTGAGATGCCAAGTACTTCCCTCGCTAAATGTGTCTGCAGTCATGCTTCCCCGTGGGATGAGATTAACGCTGGCTTGATGGTGCTGCAAATCTGGGACACTTCTAAAATAAGGCAATTTGATTATGGCAGACCAGTCTGTAAATCTGCTAATGTTCTGGCACCCTGTAGCATAACCCCGCGTACTTTGTTCCTTGTGAAGTCTCTCAGTGGCTTGAGTCCTGACTGGACAGTCACGCGCTGCAGAGAAGTTGAAAATAGGGAAAATTGGCATATTCACATCAGCCACGTGAGATGTGTAATAAATGCAGTTCCCAACTGTCTCCTCTGAACAACATCTGAAGTAAATGATTAAAGGTATCTGAATTCCTGGGGTGAATTTCCTCCAGTGGGCTACACAGCACGGGGGGGTTGTGTTCCCCATCCTGGAGTAACAGCACCCACATCTGCTGAGTTTGCAAGAATTTATTTTTAATGTTTATTATTGGTTTACACACATGTATCTGTAGGAATATTTTGGAAATCCAAACAAGTGAAAGATATCCTTACTGTGAGTACTGTTTGCATAATATAATTTGAAGAGCTGTATTTGTTGAGAGAGAATATCCTTCAGCGTGTATTGACAAACAAAGAAAAGTATTTGCACACAAGAATACAAGCTTTCAGGAACAGCTGTAAATTGTTATGTCTTAACATTGAGTCTTTCTTCTCTAGCACTTTTTTTGTTCAATTGAGATGCGTGCCTGGCTGTAGCACTGCAGGCGCAGGATCCTTGGTCTGTACACTGATGTATTTACCGATACAGACACGCTGGTGTGGCATCACAAACTAATGAACAGAGGGGGCCAGTACCCAGTGGCAGAACATATTCCTCTCTTTTTGCATACGAGTGACTTTTTCACATCACCAGGAGGAGAGTTGCAGGCTGAGAAGAGTGTTTTGTGCTGGGGCAAATACCCTTTTCATACAGTATGGATTTTGCATGCAGGGAAGGGTGTAAATAAGTGAAGAGCCTGCATGGTGCTGCCAACCCTGCCCAGCCGGTCCCCAGGGCTGTCTGTCCGAAGGGCAGCTGTGCCTCTTTAAAGCATATTTTGTGGAATTTTTTCATTACATGCTTCTTGAGTCATATTTAAAGCTGATCATAAAGCAAATCTACCTTCACATCTGTAAGTTTTATTAGCTCAGGAACTGAGTGCTTAGATTCTCCTTGAAGTTAAAAGTAACACCAGCATGAAGGTACTAAAAGCTTGAAGTATGGTCTGGTTCCATCGTAGCACATTTCGTGGCAGATCCTGGCTCTGGTTTAGAGCAGCTGTGCTCTGTCTCCGTAGTTATCATGACCTGGTTTGTTTATACAGGCTGCTATTAACATACACCAAGGCATATTCACATGGAGCCTAACTTTCCCAGACAAAAAGAATTTAAAATCCAAGACTGATATTTACCTACCCTATGTATAACTCATTTATTGTGATTGCTGATTCTATTTATATTGATTCTAGAACGCAAAAAACACACAACCCTTAATGTTTCAAGATATGGGTGTATTTATAGGCTTTGTTGGGGTGGGTTTTTTTTTCAGATAACCTTTGTAGGTGCATCTTCTCTAGGAAGCGCGTTGCTGCAGGAATAGTCCTGCTGCTTTTGCCCACAGGCATGGTTCTCACTTGAACACGGAGCTGCAGATTTTGGGTCAGCAGTTGGTCAGTTTAAATAATGTGTTCCTTCCAGATTGACATTTCACAGGCTGTAGGCATAGACTGATTATTTGGCAGTAAGAACATTTTATTCATATTTGTAAGTTTAGGAGTTCTAGGAGTCCTGTATTTTCAGTTCTGCTTTAGTACTGCATTAACGCTCACGATAGCAATGCTGCTCTTTAATGTGTAAGACAAATACGTAATTGAAGATGCAAATTTGTTGATAAATTATTACATTTGCACCCAAAAAATACCCAGCTTTCACATGAGTTATTTCTTAGCCTCTACAAATATAAGCAATAGTGAGAGACCTAAAGGAGTCAGGGACTTTGGTTTCAAAATACAGCTTGTTTGAATACCTTCCACTTACTGAAGAAAGAAGAAAAAAAGAAAAATAAAAGAAAAAAGAGCAGAATTTTGTGGAAGGATGATGCATATCTGTAGAACATCTTTTTAGCAAAAGTCTTCCCTGTGTAAATAGCCCTTTTGTTGCTGCTCCGAGTTGACTATACTGCCTCTAAATAAATTTGACTGTTAATTTGGGGATACATCGACTTTCATTCCAAAATTCAGCTCTGTCCATTCTTGTTCTGAAGAGATTCTGTACCAAAATGCCTTGGCTTCAGTGGGCACCAGGGGTTTTGGAGAGTGCAGAACCCCACATAAAAAAAGCAGACTACCGCTAGCCTTTAACCCGTTGAAGCGTTCCTCTGCTTGTGTCCTTCCAAGACTGAACAAGTGTCCTTCTGTGAGCACTGAGGTCCAGTAGCTGAGCGTGCGTTTTTCATCTGAAATATAAACCAACTTGTGCCCGAGGCAGCAAAAGTTCTTTGCAGCGCAGATCGGATGGCGTGTCCCAGTCCAGGACGTGCCAGGTGCTTTGCAAGAAGATTGGAAACCGTGACTGAGCTGTTTTCAAGATAGCCAAACACCTCGCCCTCAAATTCCCCAACCTCTCCAGTTGGTTTCTCCTATAAATGCGCAGCTGTATTCAAGTTGCATTAATTCAGAAAAATCCATGTTTAATATTGGTCTATTGTACGAGCCATATTCTACCCTTTCCAAGTTACCCTTTAAGTCTGAAGATAATAGTGTAATGTTATCCTCTAAATCCACGTGTAGATATATTGTAGGGATGGATAGAGAGGAAAGGGTCAGGGACAGAAGAAACATTCGGTGCCTTTATCGTACAACCACACTTTGTTCGAAGATACAGTTGGCAGTTTTGAGATAAGCAGATTTTACCAGTTTCCTTTTGATCTCTCCATAATAGTCAATGCCTGGTTCTCCTCAAATATGCATTTTTCTTGCACCCAAGCTAATTTTGTTCTGGTCTCACCTTCATCCTTTTTAACTTGCCTCTAAGTGTACTTCCCTGCCTTTCAAGTGTTTTCTGCATTACTCAAAACTCTCCTTTTCACAAAGCTGATTTCTTTTGTTTTCTGTTCTGAATGAGTGTTCGGCGTGTAGCTATATATAACCCCAGCTCTCGGCTGGGCTTCACGAGGCGATGTGGCTCGTCTCTTAGACAAAAAAAAGAGGAAACCTGTGATAGCAGGTTTTATAATGGGGACCTGTTCCCAGGACGCGCTCCTGCCCCAGCTCCTCCTGCAGTCCCCTGCAGGACTGAAGCTCTCTGTCGTTTATGAATTTACAGGAGTTTATAGGCTGTGCAATGAAGAACCAAAGCATATAAATGAATTGCGTTAAGTTTTCTGCAGATTGTGACGGAAACAGAGACTAACACAAAAATTTAATTTTGCGTCGTAAAGGTTTTAAGAAGAATGAAATGACTTGACAGATAAAGTATCTCTTGCCAATACATGTCCATAAAAATATTTTCTTTTTCCTTTTTTATCCCAGTAATTCTGAATATTTAAGCCTCTCTACCTTGTCACCTCATGCTGATGGATGGGAACTTTTCTGACTCTGTTTTTCATCAGAATTCATCTATTAAAACTTCTCTGTTTGCCTGGGATTTTTTGTTAAAATATCTGAAAAGAAAATTTAACTACTTGTAAGAAATGAGGGAAAGTCTTGCATGTATCCTGAAAAATCTGCAAAAAAATGGAACCGCCAAGGTACTGCTGATTTTTTCAGCCTTTTTTCTGTTTCTTTTTTTCTTACAGTGTGGCAAAGGCGCTGAAAACTTCGATAAATTCTTTACACGAGGACAGCCAGTGTTAACACCTCCGGATCAGCTGGTCATTGCTAACATAGACCAGACAGATTTTGAAGGGTTCTCTTATGTCAACCCCCAGTTCGTACACCCCCTTTTAGAAAATGTAGCATGAAATGGTAGAACAGGAACAAATCCCACAGTGGGGAAGGTCCTTAACCCTACAATTTGTAGGCTTTTGCCTTGTTGATTCCATTTGGGCCTGGAAATTGTAGGGTTAGAAAGTGTAAGATGGGTGAACGGCCACTTATTCAGGATTTTGGCTTTGCAACAGCAATGTTGTCTTAATGGGAGATAAATTCATATACGGTGCCCACTTATTCTTCTAGAAGTCACCACTGACTCGTCTAAACTTACCCATTTTTTGGTATGTTATATATTTTTGGAACTTCCCGCTGTCCTTTTGCTCCCTTTTCCACTCTGATGTGTTAGAAATAATCTAACACATGGTCTGGGGAAAAAAACAAAACCCACCTCGAATATTTAGTCCTTCAGTGCAGATGCTGGGAGGCAGGAGCACTCGGCCCCAAGGGACCGCTCCTCCCCGCTCTGCCCGGTGACTTTGGGGAGATCAGCAGCACAAGAGACTGAAACGGCAGCGGCACCGGGGAGGAGAGGCATTGCAAAAAAAAGCGGAAAGCAGTTGTTTGGAAAATATGACAGAAACAAGTTGGGAGTGGGTGGGAGGGGGGATAAAGTCAAATTAGACCCTGAGGCTTCGTGAACCGATCCTGTAAGCAACGCCAAGTTTAAACGCACTTCAGCGGTGGCCAGATCTCTAGGATCTTTGCTGAGTAGCATGTGATAAACTCAAGGGTGAAATTTTGTGTTTAATAATAATGATAGTAATAATTTTAATAATATTTTTGTGAATTTTAATCTCCATGAGATTATTCTGTGATCCAGGGTGCCATTGTTTGTTCAGTTAGTTTCATTTACACCACTCCCCAAGCTTACTGTTAACCGGTTCTAATACCAATGTTTTGCTACGAAATTTGTTAACCTGGAATGTAAAACAAAACTGTAATCCCTTAAATCTTATTTACATGTGTTTGTTTATAGTCTGCGGTATAGGGCAGTAAATCGAAGAAAGCATTAAATTAACAAAAAGTGCAGCCCCGAGTGACTTCCTGATTTCTCCAGAATAACTCATGAAAATAAGTGAGATTTAGTCTTAAAATAATCAGTTTTAATTCAGAAAACTTGGGGCTGTAGAATAATCAAGGCTGAAAGAAGAAGCACCTAGAACTTGTTTTATTGATAGAAAGGAATTTAATACATTTCACATATGCTTCATGCAATGAATTTTGCATGTTTAGTAATAACTCTTAATAATAAGGGTTAATAATAAGCAGATCTATATTATTGACATAATCGTATCAAGCATAAAGAGTATTATAAAAATTTTATAAAACAAATTGTGCTTTATTGTGAAAGTTCTTGTTCTGAATGACATCATTTAGATTTAGCTAAATGTTTTATTGCTATTGTTTTGGTTTTTACTTTAGGTTTTGGATATTGTTAATAGTTTAGGGTATAATCTCTTTTTTTAAAAGTAGATCTACTTTTAAACAATAATTGCTACCTGCAGGTTTTATACGAGGTTCAATTAGGCTTTCATTTCACATCTGCTTATTACTTACAGAGAAGGAAATAGACTTTATTTGCAATGGTGAACACTGTAATTAATGCAATCTTTTCCTCTCCTATCACTTAGATAAAAATTTTTGATATTTCCTCTTACGACTTACCAGAAGATATTAATTCAAATATCAGTAAATATTTTTGTGCATTATTTGGTTTTGTTACAGCATGTACAATAGTAGTCAGTGCATTTTGCTTTTTTTTCCCCTTCTGCCTTGTTAATGTTAGCAGCCGTAGGCACTTTTTGTCTGTCAGATGTGCATGACGAGGCCACAAGCATGATGTCTCTGTTGCTGCATGCAGACTGATTACATTTTTTCCAGCATGTAAACATATTCAAAAAGTAAGATATTTGCCATAAAAGACTTAAATTTATATTAGAATATGTAACTGGAGGGGGTGGGGTGGGAGGGAAGTCTACTTTCTAATCATCTTTTATGACAATAAAACATGGAACCTGTGCCAAAGATTCTGTTAGAAAGATCCAGTCCTGCAAATTGGTAGCCAAGTGGATGGGTTTGACTTACGGGGGGTGACCCAGGGTGGAGTGGGATGGGTTTTGAGTGAAACACGGTTGGATGTGAATGGCAACTCTGTCGTGCTTCTGCAGCCGCGGTGCCCTCGGAAGCCGTATTTTTGGTGCCGAGGGCGCGCGATTCGCAACACTCCAGAGGTTTGACATTTTTGCCCAGCCGCAGTCCTTTTGCAGCCCCAGCTCTAAGCAAGGAGCGTCTCCCCGGGTAGGAGTGAGCAGGTATAATGAGCCAGCCGAAGCTTTCTGAGGCATGGGAAGACACACCACTAACGAGGGGCATTGATCAACTAACAAGAACTAGATTGTTGCCTAAATAAACAGAACTCACAATTTTTAAAACGTTTTAGGAGTGAAATTTTTAAACCATTCTGTGTCAAATATGTTATCAACCAAGTTTGGGAGTTCATTTTCTTGTGTGTATATTATATACTTCAAAAATTTTGGTATTCACCATAAAGTATGTGGGCTAGTGCAGCATTCATGACTATTTATGTTTTTCTGAATATTATTAGCCTGCCATAGTTGAGGAAAATCTGGGTTTCAAGCTGTGGAATATAATAGATTCAACAGATTACTGAGGCTCAGATTTTGAATAAATAAGGGGCTCTCAAGTAAGTCAACCTGCTGAGAGGCGGCATTACGTGTGTTTTAAGAACGTGAAATGAAAGAGAGACTTTTGAAAAAGGAAAATACTGGGAGAAATACCAGCGCACAGGTTTTTGCAGTAAGAAAAACAGTACGGGGCAGGACTGAACCAAGCCAGAAACAGGTGGGAGGTCCCACAGGTAGTCATTCCCAAAGAGTTCTGGTTTTCCTGATGAAATACGAATCGGGGAAGTCCCGTTGCAGGTGGTTGGTGCTGGCACAGCTGTGACGGTTGGTGCTGTTCACGCCAGAACACGGCATTAAAGAGCTGGTCCAACATCTGGACAGAGCTGCTCATTTTCTGGCTACTTCTCATAACCAGTTTCTTTGGCACTTGCGTTTGCTCCCCAGTTTTTCTGATGTAGAAGCAGAAATTCCTCTTTAACGTTGTTACCTCAAGTTCCTGGGCTTGCCACATCTCGTGTCGTCTTCTGTAGGTGTCTGTAACGCTTAGGAAAAGGTACTGTGAACTCATGGATCCTGCAGGACGAAAACAGGGTTGTATAAAGCAGGGGTTGAATATTTGTGTTACTCCTGGCTGCTCTGCCTACAGCACTCCCACGTGAACACTCGCACTTGGACCAGCCCTTTAATGAGAACTCCAGGTGGCTTGCTCATCATTTATAATGGCAAGTAAAACCTTACATATCCAGCAAGCATTTTCGTATCTTTTTCAATGTTATTTATATAATATTTTTCAAAAGATTTCGTTTTCTAGGGAACAGGTATCAACAGAGGGAAGGGCATTAGAACTGCTTTTCTTTCACTTGTGTTCGATAGCAACTGTAATCCGAACACCCACATTAGCACAAAGATTTCTAAAAGTCCCGTTGAAAATTATAATGCACTGAAGCTGGGGTGGAAGTTTCGGGGCCGTGTTTCCATCCCACGTGCACTCGAGTCCCGGGGGGCTCCTGTGCAGGAGGCACAGGTCTGCCACGTAAAACTTCCAAGCTGTTTTCAGGGATTAAATGGGATTTAACTGGCTCCTAGGCAAATTTCTTCATTATTCGGGCATCTGGGTGTCTTTATCCACCTTCGAATCACCTCAGCGGGGTGGTGGGTTTCCAGGACAGCCACATCGCCCGCCGGCCAGTCTCGGTGCCCCTAGCAAGGGTTGCATGTACATGAGAAGGAGAGAGCACATTCCCATAATAAAATACTCCCCCTTAATCTAATTGAGAGGAGAAATGCAAGTGAGCTTTCTGATCCTTCATTCTTTCCAGAAAAACAATTGAATTTCCTTTTACAAAGTGAAGAAAGTTCTTCTGGAAATCAGCTGTTAGTTTAAAAGAAACTCATCGTATCTAAATGCTGTTGGCCTTTGAAATCCATCCTGTCTTTTGGGGTGAATTCAACTGAATAATGCTGGGCTCTTGTAAAATAAATTAGGTCAAATGAGAGAGGATCTTGTCTTCTAGCCGGAAAGATGATGTGTCCAAGGGCCGGCATTGAGTGGTACCTCTTGGAATATCTGTTTTCTCAGCCGGTGCATCCGGGTGCAATCCCGGTTAGACGCCGCAGGAGACACATGCAGTTAGCAGAGGGGGAAGATCCTCCTTATTCCGCGAAACACGTTATTGGAAATAATAATACTCCAATAATAAAGCTTTGATATGAGTAGAAAGCATATTTACAGTATGCCCAGTTTACAGTGGGCTTTCGGACCTGCCACGAAACTTCTGGAAACACTTCATGTGATTTTCAGGTCTTTTAGTCATTACCAGAAGTTATTGTACCTAGGTTTTGTCTCTGCAAACTGAGTGTCGGCTCTGGGCGATGCGTTTCCTCTGTGTGCTGTTCGGTAGGTAGGCACTGAGCTGCGAAGTAGTAAAAAAGTAGACAAGCTGAAGCACTTTTTTCTTCAGCTCCGCACTCTTAGATGGGATCTGAAATAGTTCAGTTGAAGAACTAAATAGGAATTGACTCCATAAACATGTACGATTTCATACCAACCAGTAACTGTGCCAGTAACGATTGGTAATTAAATAGCCTTACAATGAATAATCATCATGCACTGCAGCCCTCCTGTTCCTAGGAAAACCTTGCGAGAGAGAGGGCAAGTTATTAACCTCTCTGCCTCAGTTACCTCATCTGTAAAATGGGGATAATAATACTTACTTACCTCACAGGGAGGTGTGAGGACTTCTTAGTTACTGTTTCTAATACACTTTTAACCTGAAAAGAGTTGTGTAAGTATTATTATAATTTTTAATATTAAATCGGCTTATTCGATTCACATGGTATTGCTGGATATACCATGCTATTTCTACTTTTTTATAGAACTTTAGTAATTCTGCTGAAACCGCTTAAAGAAAAATAAAATCAGATCTGATACATTTCTTACAGAATCTGGAGTCCAGCTTTTGTTAACTGGAATCAGGGTGCAGTGGGGAGCGATGCTTGCTGATTGTGTAGGTCAGCTGCACTTACCTCTTTTCCAATTTCTGAGATTTCTATGTGCAATTTAAAAATTCCATGTAAGTGGAACTTACAGTAGAACTGATTATTGGAGGGTGAGATTCCCTATAGGTAAACAAAGTCAGCACAGCTGTTTTCTAGTAATCTTTATACTGGCTCCTATTGAAGGAGAAGCGATAGTCTTTATGCAGCTGGTCCATCCGTGACAGGTTTATTCCGTTGATTTTTTGATGTATTCCTGTGTCGTATATCTTCTTGCTTCTCTTCGCCTTGTATGTGACACCATAGTTCAAATCTAAAAGAAAACTGCCCTAGAAGTTAGGACTTTTCTTCCATTGATGTTGGTTGACCAAAAAAAAAAAAACCTCAGCAGTCTATTAATCATTTTAAACAGTGAACTATTTGAATTGTATTTATTTTCCTTCTGTTTGAACCCTGAGAGGCAATACTGCCGATGGCTCCGTCCTTCCAGAGGTTCGTCTGCTCCTGTCTTGGCTTTCCAAGGCATCCAGTGGAACCGCCGAGTGCGTAGAGCTGTGTGCCCAGTGCTGTATTGGAGCCAGGACCGCGGTGTCCAGCATCTGGCAGCACAAAGCCTTAGAAGCCCCAATTCAGCAAAAATTTTAAGGATGTGCGTGCGCCCGTGGCTGCTCGGCAGAGCCTGGCCATCGGGGCTGACCTGTGAGCAGCGCAGCGTCACGGCCCGTGGAAGTCAGCAGGGCTTGCGCGCTCGGCTGCCTTGGGGCAGAAAAAAGTGTTCTTGCAGCGATAATATAAATTTAATCTGTGGCTTGTTCCCCACAAAGCTTTTCATTTATTCTCTCATGTGCTGTTAAAATGAATGTAAGAAAAATAATTTCAACGAAATGAAGCTCGTTGTCTCTTTTAAAAATGTGCATTTCCCAACACCTGTACGATTTTGCACGACAATACAGAGCACACCTGAAACTTAAAATGATTGCACGTTCTTTTAATGTTACCTTCTTTTAAACAAGGTGTAATCCCACCTTAAACTCATTCATATTTTTAATATTATTTTAAGACCCAGATTTTGTACTTATAAAGAGGAGAACATGATTTATTTTCTTATCATTTATCTGCAAGATGCTACCAGAAAATTTGGAGATGCCATTCATTTTTCAAAAAATTTTAAAAAAAAAATCATTGGAAGTATAGTGGGCAAAACTGATGTATAAATTACAGCATCTTTTTTTTTTTCCTTAATTCTCAATATCTTCAGTCTTTGTTTGCATGAAATGCTTTTGTTAAATATTAATTGTAGTTTCAAAGCAAGTGCGTATGAATAAAAATACTGATCATTACTTTTGTGAGAGTTTGGTCTGTCGTTATGAAATCTCATTTCAGAATTGACTCCGCACGGCCCGGAGGCTGCAGAGGTTACGGCGTGATCAGCCGCAGAGCTCGCCCAGATCCAGACCGTGGTTCTCTGTTTAGACACAGAATTTTAACCTGGGCCCTTTTTTAATTCCTGTTAATAAATCAAGAGAAAAAGAGGCTTAAGTGGGGAAAAGATACATCTGTAAGAGGATTTCGGCATGCCGGGAGGCGAGCAGGCGGCTCTTCGAGCCAGCAGGTCCCTGGCTAACCTGCTCGCTGGGCTCAGCGGCTCTGAGCCGCTCCGGATGTCGATGCCGCAGGGAAAAACCGCCCCAGGAGCGAAGCGAGGGCTTGGGTTGGAGGGTCCGATTCAAAGCTCGATGCGTGACTTGGTGGTGGAGGGACGTGCCCTCCTCCTTAGCAGTTAAACCCCAAGAAAAGTCACTTCCTCACATCCGTGTGTGTGCGAGCCCCGGGTGGTTCGTCCCACCCTCTGCCACTTCTTCCTGGGAAGAGGGCTTGTTCCATGGTGATTGATGGCCATCGGGGACCTGCCTTTGCCGTGAAAAACTTACTTTAGCGCTCCTGGAGGAGAGGACACGACCTCCCAGTCCCACCAGCCGTACATGTCCCACGTCCAGGCACTTGCCTCCTTTAGGCTGATGTCGTTTTATTTTTGGAATTCGAAAGCAATGTACAAATACTGTGACAACTTGACAGACAACTTCTTTTTCTGCTTGCTCTCAAGTGTATTGAATCTCATGCTAATCCAATAATTGCGTTAGTTTAATTTGCAGAAAAGTCTGGCCGAGTTTGCCTAAAGGAATGGTTGAAATTCTTTTTTTTTTTCATAGCAACAGCGTTTCCAGGCCGTTACATGCTCCTCAGCCTTCATTTAACACGCACAGCTTCTCCTGAAGCCCATGGACACGTCTCTTCCCAGGCCTTGAGAGCTTTCCGCAGAGCAGAAGAGGGACTTGGTAGAGACATCGTTGCCCGGAGCTGGTGCCCGTGGTGCCCCCAGGGCAAGAGGAGGGGGGTCCTCAGAGCTCAGTTCTGCCAGACCCGCAGCTCCCACCACCTCGGCTGTTTAGTCCAGGGCTGGGTGGGATTTCACGCCCAGCCGTGGCCGTCAGGAGTCGGCCCTGCTGCTCCCCAGAAACACAACAGTGGGATGGTTGGACCTGCCAAGGCTCCTAAAGCTCCAAATGATCATTATCGACACACAACACGGCCTTTAAACCTCTCAGAAATATTGTCCCAAATGTAAAGAAGCTATTTGCAGTCTCAATACCAGGTTATTAAAGAAAAAAAACCCCAAACCCCTGTGGAGCTCATCTCTGCTCCCCTTGCCAGCGAAGCGGGCGCGGGCGCGTTGCCCTCTCCGGCTAAGGCTTCACCAAACCGCCGGCGGTACGGCAGCCCTTCACGGGCTCGTTGGCTTGTCGGGTGAGACAGAGCTCGTTAGACAAGAGTCTCTAAAACCCTCCAGACCGGTCCCTGGGGAAAGGCAGGTCTGGCGGAGGCGTGCGTGGGTGGAAAATTTACTCCAGCCTGACCCGAGTTTCCGTAACAGGCGTCCAGGAGCTGATGCTTTCGGAGCAAAGGGGCTGCAGGTGGTCCTGCTCCTTTGCTGCCCCGGCCGGGGGTGGAGATGGATTCCTGGGTGGAAAGGAGGGAATTTGTACAAACTGTGCATTTTTGTTTGACTTTTTCTAAGCAGGCAAGATTAGGCAGGTGGTCCTTGGGAAAATTAGGAGTTAAAGGCTTCTGCAGGAGAGGCTGAGCGTCTCCATGCCGGTCGCATCCCGAGGGCGTCTCCGTCAGGAACACTTCCAGCACCCAGAGCTCAATAAATCACAGCAATTACTGGTGGCTGCCACCCGCAGCTGAAGGCACGTCCTCCCTTTGCCAGCCCAACTTCTCTTTAGAGATTTGGGTATTTGACTTAGAAATCTCAGAATATTTTTACAGACCTGGTACGTGAGTCGCAAATATAACCATCTCCTCTGAGAGCTGCTAGGGTAGCTAAAATGTGACTGCATTAATTACCAGACAGTAATTATAATCCCCCCTGTTTCGGCAAAGGCAACCCTCACTGCTTGGCCCAAAAAAAATACAAGTCAACCCTGGGGAGTGATGGTAAAGCAAAGACAAATCAATGAGGGGCCCAAATCAGGAAAGCTCTTGCCACGTGTGGATGGGTTGTCCTCAAAGGGACGTTTTCCCCAGCTGCATCATCACTTGTCACCTTCCCAAAGAGCTGCTAAGCCCCAGGAAAGGGGGATCTGACTGGGAGAAGAGTCGGTGACAAGCCTGGACCCGCTGAGTTACCTGCAAGGATTTCTTTTTTGCTTTTTTTCCTGCTTTTCCCAAAAGAGGAGCGTGAAATAAGGCAGATCTCATGGGAAATGAGTCAATGCTGTCTCCTTCTCCAGGGACTTGCCGCGTTCGCTGCCAGGGTGACGGTGTCAGACACCAGCTGCCACTTCCAGTGTTCATTACCGGTCCCTGAGTCAGCGCCCGACATCCCACCTCAGGAGATGTTGTTGCACAATCTGATGAAGGGGGGGATGAAAAATTCCAAAACCAATTTATAGTGCAATACCTGAGTGAGAAAAAAAAAAACGATCCCACAACGGAAGTTTGCTTAGAAGTGTTTTAAATCTTATTCTCGCCCAACAAGGCTGGCAAAATCACCCATCTCTTTCTCTGCCTCAGCAGAGCCGGTGATTCACACGCTGGGAATGAATTTCCCTTTCCTCGGAGGGCTCAGAGCCCTCGCCACCGGCTGGGAGCAGAAGAAATTCAGCTGCCCACAAAGGCGGTGGCAGTGGGGCCGTTTGCTGGGCTGGTGAAGGGGCTTTTAACGTCATGTCACGTATTTGACCCGTGTGGCTGGATGTTGCAGTAGATGCGACGCGGAGCCTGACTCTGCCTCTCAGGAGCACGGGATGCACGGGCTGTAATCACTGGTGAATATTTGGGTTGCTGCAAATTTCCCACTAAAACTATTTTTGAAAGGAGCTGGGTTTTGGAGGGCTGTGCACACATACTGATGTTTTCTGCATTAGTTTAATGAAAACTAATTCACCGCTGCTGCCGCCAGAGCTGCTCAGAGGGGTTTGCAACACCTGGAGAGGTTTGCAATGCTCCTCGTTTCTACAAGACCGATGGCTTTGTCCTCGTTCGTGTCAGCTTTTTCCCACCCTGCATCCCGCTCGTACGAGCTCCAGCTGTATGTGGTGATACAAAGCTGCCCCGCACCCAGGTGCGTGGGGATGCTCGGGATGCTCAGATGGCCGTAGCAGCATTTCAGATGCTGGGTTTGCCCAGGAAAGTCTGGGTTTGCTCAGGAAAGTCTGGGTTTGCCCTGGGTTTCAGGGACCGGCCTCTTGGTAAACCTGGGCTTATTCCCTACTTGCCCCTCGCGTGCGGCTCCAGGAAGCCCAGGTACACCGGCCACAAAGCAGTGGTTTCTCAGGTTACAATCCAATGTTTGTGCCACATCTGTGGACCAAATATAGCCAAAATAACACATCCAAATGTGTTATTTTTCTTTTAGCCTTGGGACTTGATCCATCCCCTCTTATCTCACTCCTCTATTCAGAGCAGAATAATAAAATTCAGTGCCCATAACAGGGAGACTTCCATATAAATCCATATGAAACACTCCGCAACAATCCAATCATTAAAGTTAAACATTTTCAGTGACACCTCCAGAAATACTCATCTTTTAACAGGATTCATTTGCTTCTCCTACAAGTGTAACCATGTCCGAGACGCTGATTAGCTGTGATTTCAGGAAAAATCCATCAGAAATTGTTATAAAAACAACCAGCAATGATGCAAGGGCAGAAGGAGGGAAAGAGCACAGGCCAGCGATGAGAGCATCCCAAAACTCATTGGATCAGTTCCTAGTCCTTTTGGGATAAGTCATTTAGCATTCTTGTGCCTGATTGACCCTAACATCATTAAAAGATTGGTAATGAATTTCAGTGCTACATAAATCACATGGAAAACTATTACCCTTAATACAAGCCTTATGAGGCTTTAATAATTAATGTCATCTAAACTACTTTCCAAAACATGACCTTTTAAATCTGATTGCTGTGGCCAGAGCCATCCCTCATCCTGCAAGCAGCCTGTTTTCCAGCCAGCCTGGACGGCTCCGATGGGGCTGTGTTGGGTCCCAGCCCCGGGGACCAGCCGCGGAAGGGGGTGTATTGCTGGTCCCCCCACTCCTTTCGCAGAGGCTTAACAGAAAACACCAACAGTGAGAACAAAATTACTGCTGGCGTCTCTTCTAGCTTTTTTTCATTGAAGGGCACTGCCCGCTGGCACGGTGAAGCGGCGGGACCGGGCATTTCATGCCTGTTGTTGTTTAACCCAGCAGGCAGCCAAACACCACGCAGCCGCTCGCTCACTCCACTCCCCCCTTCCTCCCCCCGCAGTGGGACGGGGAGAGAATCGGAAGGGTGAGAGTGAGAAAAACTCGTGGGTTGAGATAAAGACAGTTTAATAGAACAGAAAAGGGAAAATAATAATGATAATGATAGAATATACAAAATGAGTGATGCACAGTGCAATTTATCACCACCCGCACTGACCAATAACCAAGTAGCGATCGCTACTTCCTGGCCCACGCCTTTTATTTATATACTGAGCATGACATCACATGGTATGGAATACCCCATTGGCCAGCGGGGCCAGCTGTCCCGGCTGTGCTCCCTCCCAGCCTCTTGTGCACTTGGCAGAGCATGGGAAGCTGAAGAGTCCTTGACTTGAGAGTACTTAGCAACAACTAAAACCATCAGTCTGTTATCAATGTTCTTCTCATACTAAATCCAAAACACAGCACTAGGATGAAATTTTACTCTATCCCAGCTGAAACCAGGACAATTCCCAAAGAGAATCTGTATTTCCCTCTGGATGCTGCCCTTTCAAACCTTCTTCCCTCCAGCGTGGGGGACACGCGAGCCGTGCAGGCTGGGGCAGCGGTGCCCGCTGGCTAAAGGATGCAACTGGCCAAGCTGCCGGAGCAAAACTCCTGAACTGGCACAACCTCGGCTTTTATTAGCTCAATTAAACATGATTACAGAGGGTGGTTTATTTTAAATAAAGTCTATAACTGCTGTTCACACGTGCACCTTTGTTATTCCGTGAGTCAGAGCCTCTCGGGCAGGCTGGCTGCGAAAGGCTCGGCGCTTTTTTTTTAGGCATTCTCACAGCATGTGGGTGCAGAGATAAAAATAATGTTGCACCTCTCCTTGTGCTTCCTCCCAAGCAGCGGCTCCCAGCGGAGGGATGTGCACGAGAAACAGCAAACGGAGCTTCAGCTCCAAGAGCCCACGGGAGTTAACTCCTCCAATTTAGTGTGTGGTGCAAGCGGGATGTGAAAACCCTCCCCGGGGAAGGGGAGAGTGGCTGGTGTTCCTTGGTGCCATTTGTTTTCCCTCCTGTCCTACTTTCAGTGTTTCAAAGCTAAAAAAACAATAACTTTGCTGCTGGGATAAGGAGCAGACGTGGTACAAGCGTGTGCTGCCTCCTGCCACCCAGTACGACCCGGCTGGAGCGGCCCGGCCCAGCCCATGGGTGCCGCAGCTCTGGATCCCGAACCCAGGCTGCTGATGCCAGTTTTGCTCTCCAGTGCCAAATCTGTCCCGCAAACACCCTCTCATGGAAAGAGAAAAATCTCAAAAATCTCTCTAGCAAGCGGTTCCGCTCTCCTTAGCCTGGAGAAGAGGAGGCTGAGGGGAGACCTCATCGCGCTCTACAACTGCCTGAAGGGAGGTTGGAGCGAGGGGGGGTCGGTCTCTTCTGCCAAGTAACAGCGATAGGACGAGAGGAAACGGCCTCAAGTTGCGCTAAGGGAGGTTTAGGCTGGACATTAGGAAAAAATTCTTTACTGAAAGAGTGGTCAGGCCTTGGCACAGGCTGCCCAGGGCAGTGGTGGAGTCCCCATCCCTGGAGGGATTTAAAAGACGTGTAGATGAGGCGCTTGGGGACATGGTTTAGTGGGCACGGGGGGGTTGGGTTGACAGTTGGACTTGATGATCTTAGAGGTCTCTTCCAACCTTAGTGATTCTATGATTCCCTGGAAGCGGCGCAGGGGCGGCAGCGGGTTCCCCTGGGGTTGTGCTGGGGCTGCTGCACATCTCTGCCATGCCCCGGTGTCTCCCCAAGCTTCCCCCCGGCCGTGCTGCCCACCAAACGACAAAAAATAGCAAAGTGCCGAGGCAGCTGGCATGGAACATCTGCCACCTCCCACACAAGTCACAGCAGCTTCAGCATCGCGTCCCCAGTTTGTTGCATCTACCTGCTCTCTCCTCTTTCCTTGGGCAAACGCTGCCATTTCTGGCTGGAGCAGACTTTCCCTTCCCGTGCTCAAACCTGCCTGGTATACAGTTAAAGTTGGTCGATAGCTGCTGTCCGACGCTGCACCAGAGCCACGAGTGGGCTCGAGGGGCAGCTCGTCCCAGCCTGTTTGCTGGGCAGATCCGCTGTCTGAATAATTCAGCATAGAGTAAATTAGAGGCAGCGGGAGGGGAGGCAAACCNCCCACGGGAGTTAACTCCTCCAATTTAGTGTGTGGTGCAAGCGGGATGTGAAAACCCTCCCCGGGGAAGGGGAGAGTGGCTGGTGTTCCTTGGTGCCATTTGTTTTCCCTCCTGTCCTACTTTCAGTGTTTCAAAGCTAAAAAAACAATAACTTTGCTGCTGGGATAAGGAGCAGACGTGGTACAAGCGTGTGCTGCCTCCTGCCACCCAGTACGACCCGGCTGGAGCGGCCCGGCCCAGCCCATGGGTGCCGCAGCTCTGGATCCCGAACCCAGGCTGCTGATGCCAGTTTTGCTCTCCAGTGCCAAATCTGTCCCGCAAACACCCTCTCATGGAAAGAGAAAAATCTCAAAAGTCTCTCTAGCAAGCGGTTCCGCTCTCCTTAGCCTGGAGAAGAGGAGGCTGAGGGGAGACCTCATCGCGCTCTACAACTGCCTGAAGGGAGGTTGGAGCGAGGGGGGGTCGGTCTCTTCTGCCAAGNCTCAAACCTGCCTGGTATACAGTTAAAGTTGGTCGATAGCTGCTGTCCGACGCTGCACCAGAGCCACGAGTGGGCTCGAGGGGCAGCTCGTCCCAGCCTGTTTGCTGGGCAGATCCGCTGTCTGAATAATTCAGCATAGAGTAAATTAGAGGCAGCGGGAGGGGAGGCAAACCTGAGGCTCAGGTTCGTGGCCCAGGTTGCCAGGATCAGGCCTTTTATTGTATAATGTCCTGAGTGCTTTCAAGGTGACTTCTTGAAGGGAAGGGAAAAGATGAGGGAAAAGGTTCCCTGCAGATGTCACCTGCAGGAATTAAACACTTGTAGCTAAAAGGAGATGGGACCGCAGCACGCTGCTGCATCGCTGACAGCCCAAGGAGGGCTGCTGTAAAGAATTGCTTCTGGTCTGGGTCATTAATGAAGCTTAAATCCCTCCTCACTAATAGGATTTGATCTTGGGTGCATCCTAAAAGCGGGCAGCTCAGGTGTCTGTGGAGCTTCATGCTTCCAGACTGGTTTTAAAGGTGGTTTGAAAGGCTGTTCCACCAGCACAAGGGCTGGCAGAGCTGCTCCAGCTGGGTCAAGCCCCAGCCCTGCAAAGACTGGCACAGCTGAATAACGTCCTGTGATGTGTAAAATCCCACCCGGCTTCACTCGCCCCACATGTGGCTGTGGTGGAAGATCCTCCCTCTCGGAGGGGAGAGAGCTCAGCAGAAAATAGTGAAAAGTGGGGAGGTCAAAGTGATGCTGCTCTGGAGATGCTGAGATGGGACTGGATGGTGTTACATCAACCAAAAAACAGCTGTTGCAGGATTTGGCAAAATCCTGCCCCAAGTTTTGGAGGATGCTGAGAAGATGCAAAGTGCCAGTTATGCTGCCTGGGACCACCATGCCGAGCTCCTGGCCAGGAGAAGGGATTCCCACTTCATCTTCACCATTTTTTGCCATTAGCAGGGAGATGGGTGTCATGGAGAAGGAGTTATGGAGAGCTGCTAATGAGGTAGGAGAGCTTAGCTGTGCTTCTGGGGCTGCGCAGGGGGTCTGGCATCGCTGGTGCCCTCTCGCAGCCTGGCCCTGCCGTGCCGGTGGGAGCTGCTCCTGCTGTGAGTGCTGGCACCGTGCACGCGCTTCGCCACGGCAGGAGCTGCTGTATCAGACAAGCAGCAATGGAAAATCCATCCGAGTGTTTTAGCCTAAGTACATTTGCATTGAAGCAGAGGGGAGGAGGAAAAAGAGGCTGAAACCCAAAATGTGTATTTCTAATTGATTATGTGCATGGCTGCTGGGGGCCTCTCACACTGTAATGGTTAATTATGTCACTGGCTGCAGCCTTTATTCATCCTGTATTTAAATAATCCTGCACAGTTCCCAGACGGCTAATACAGCAGATTGCCTCTCTGGAGGAAAACGAAGGTCTGCTTTGTTTGGTTTGTTGTTTTGTTTTGTTTTGTTTTTTTAAACAATATAGAGAAAAGAAAAATGATGAACAGCCAATTACTGTATTAAAATAATGTACCCTGACAGAACATGATGAACATCCAGGTCTAACCTGCCTCTTGTAGCTTTTTGACTTTATTGCTAATTCCTCACTGATTAGCTCCATCCCAGGGAACCCTCCTCCTCCCCGGGGCTGCGTGGGGCCGGGGGTCCCGCAGGGCATCGCCTCTTCAACCGCCTTTTTCCAGTGCAGAATCCATTCTGCACCCGAATCCCTGCTCTCTCCTTACTGTCCATCCCCTGATGGATTTGCTGCCTTCAATTCTTCCTCATGAAAGGTGTTTGAGAGGTTGTAAATACCTTTGGGGGATGTTTTTAGAGCTCCAGCTGCAAGGAAGGATACACTGAAAGATGCATCTTTGCAACACCAGCCAGTTCTTCCTTGGGGGCTGAGATGAGCCCAGGAAAACATGAATTCACTGTAATTTAAGTATCACCATAATTTTCTGTGAAAAAATATATGCAGAGGTACAGTCCCACAAAGACAAATAACCAGCTGCAGGCTGGGGCCCTACTGGGAGGTAGGTTTCCTCACTGGATCTCACTGGAACTTTGCTCTATGAGGCTCCACCATGTTCTAGTTGGAGAAATCAAAACTCATACACCTGCATTGGCTTCTAATATTACTGTAAATCAAAACAAGCTCAACAAGCCAAAGCACATGGCTCCATTGACTTCAAACAAGCCATCTAACCAACACCTCTTCCCCATCTCATATCTCACTTTATTTTGAATTATTCTATTTAAGATATTCCTGTTTTGCTCACTGAGGGTGTCTCGGGCAGAGATGTGGCACGTTTCAGCCAGAGCACTGGGGATCGGTGAAGTATTGTTGCGGTAAGCACAACGCATGGGTAAAGCTGTGCAGAAACTGTGACCCAGTACTTATTAGAGTCTATTAGACTTGTAATCAATGAATTGCTTTTGTTGTCTCCCCTGGGAGCCACTGCTGCAGGGACCCGGCCGGAGGAGCAACCTTCCCATGTGCAAAGCCCTTGCACAGAATAAGCTCCCGCTGCAGAAATTGCCACAGAAATCCGAGCTTCGGGCACTGCGATGGTGGCCGTGAGCTGCCCTCAGCGCTGCTGCCTGGGCTGGCAGCTCACGTAGCAGGAGTCACCTGCACGCTGTGTGACCCGTTTCTTGTCCTTCCCGCTGTATCCAAGGAAGTGTCCCATTGCTGGACGCCCTGATGGAGCTGCGTCCTTATTCTTGGCTCTGCCGCTAATTTTCTATGTGTTTTGGCTGAATCACTCAGTCTGGCAGTCATTTCCAGAGCCCACAGCATCTGCCCCTGTGTCCCTCTCTCCTTTAGCCCTGGCTTTCTCCCTGCCCTGGTCCCAGCCCAGCCAAGCTGGCTTTCTCCAGCACGCTGGCTTGCTGCCCTCCAACCCTCCCCGTTGTCTGCCGCGTCCTTAGATGTGGATTTGTTTGACACTGGTGGTAGTTTTCCCCTCCCCAGCTCCCAAATGAGTTGTGTCCCAGCGAGCGCAGCCCACCCAGCGCTGCCGGCCCCGGCCAGGTCCCACCCCGGGGGGGGGCCGTGTTTCCAGGTGGGGGCTCAGAGGCGCTGGGGGGGTGCGTGGGAGGGAGGATGCACAGAGGAGCAGGGCTAATGCTGGCTCCCACCCCGCCCCGATGGTGAACTGGAGCCACCAGCCACGGCAGAGGGACTGGGGACAGATGGAGGAAAGCAGGGAGAAAGGAATGGATGGAGGGAAAGGAGGGGAATAGAGAAAAAATGGGGGAATAAACGGAAAGGGTGAAAGGGAAGGGAGGAATGGGGAAAGGAGGGATAGAGGGAAGTGNGGGGGGCACCGGGGGGCACCGGCAGCGGGGGGCACCGCCCGGCCCGGGCTGCGCCGGGGCTACCGGAGCGCGGAGCCGCCTCCTCAGCGCGGCCCCAGCCGGCCAAAGCGCAGCCCGGCGCCCTGCAGCGACGGCCGGACCCGGGGAGCGGTGCCCGGGCCGGAGCCGTTTGCGTTGCCTGCCCGGTTGCACCGGCCCCGCTGCGCCCGCAGGGCTCAAGCGACGGGAGTTGGGGGTTGCCGGAGCCCCGGCTGAACGTGGAGCTTCAGCACACGGGGAGCTAATCCTGGCTCTTCACCCCAGGGCTTTTTCTCCATCAGACTGATGAGAGACACAGAGGCCATCTCTTGGGCACCGTGAGCATCCCCGTCTTCACCGGTGACTCTGGAGCACTGAGCTGAGGAAAAGAAGTGTATTTTTGCACAAAAAACGTGCTGGAAGTCAGGGGCTGCCGATGTTTTTCAGTGTAGTAAATGCCTTAGAGAAGGGAGTGTGAATTGAAGTGAGGCTGTATGAGAAAAACCTGACCTGGTTGTTAAGTGAAGTAAAGTAGAGGAAAAAACCCCAAGCTGGATCATTTGTTACCATATGAACGGGCGAATGGGGACATGGAGCCTGTCTTCACTTCACCACACGCTATTTATTCATATCCTGTAAAGGGGGTAAAACGTGAGATGTGGTATGACAGCCACCACAGCAGCAAGCAGGGCGGCTTTCTGACACTCCGTTCGGCTCTTGGTTAATTGCTTAGCATTTTGTAAAACTTCATCAGCCCCTGATGTGTGATGCTTTTTGCAGCTTTTAGGGTTGGGTCTTCCAGGCACGAAGCAGCGGGAGGCTGCTCGGTGGGTGTTCGGAGAGTGGGTCTGACCTGCAGCATCACTGTCCCCACCGCTGTCCCCACCGTGTCCCTCGCACCCCCCGAACCTCCACGGGGGAGAGGGCAACGAAGAGGAGGCCTCGTTGGAGCTGGTAGGTGGCCTGCATGGTGCAGGTGAACCTTTGGGAAGGGCAGCAAGGGCGTTCCACTCACTGAAAATAGCACTGCTTCAGCAAGAGCGCTGAAAAGGAGTATTTCGGCTAAAAAGGAATATTTCCGCTGAGTTTTGTGCAGTAGCAGTGGGCGCTGGCAGCGTGACCCGGGCAGGCAGCTTTGCTGGAGGAGCGTTCCCACATTTCCATCACTACTGCCCTTCGGTTTCACAAGCGCCGTGCGTTGGGGCTCCCTTCAGAGGCTCATCTGCTGCTGGATTTTAGGGGCACGGTTTCAGTCTGCCACATCGTGACCCACGTAAAAAGCCAAAGGGCAGGAACCGGCTCCCAGCAGCCCGTCCCGCTGCCATCCCGCCTTCCCCTTGGCCACCGTGCGGCTGCTCCACGTGGCGTCCAGGGGACAGAAATGCTTCTGTGCGTTCATTTCTCCAATCCCTTGCTGCAGTATTGTAGCTGTTGAATATATTTATTGAGCTGAATGAATCCCCACCTGGCAGCATCTCTTCCGCAGCATTTGCAGCTTCAGCTTCATTTATGGAGAGGGAAGGGAATATAAAATACAAAAGGGAAATAATGCACAAGCCCGCAGAGGTTTCGACGGGATGGGCAAGCTGTGAGCTGTGCAAGTGTACGGCTGGAGCGAGCGCCGGGAGCTTTCCATAAGGCAGCTGGGAAGGTTTAAAGCCCTGGTTTTAAGGTGGCATTTTTAGAATAACTAATAGTGGAGTCTAGGACAAAAGTTATCTGGGAGTCTTAATCTCACTGAAATTAAAGAGGGTTTAGGTTCTAGGTGTGCTTTAGAAAGAGGATTCGGAATCAAAGTCACACTGATTTTATCACTGTATAGCCACAAACTTTGACATTTATAGTAAAATATTTACTGGGAAAATGGAATTTGTCGAAGGACCACACTGATACATCACCACGCTCAGGAAATGGGCTGTTACAGATGGGTGAGGTTTGGGTCTGGTCCCTTTGGAAGACAGGACTTGCAGCTTTTCCTTTATTATGAGGGAGGTATCGTTGCTCATCAGTGAAAAACCTGGTTCGAGCGGTGCTCGGGGCTGCGCTGAGGGGGTTATCTGAGCAGCACAGCAGATGGCATCCACTGACCCAAGACAACCGGTGGATAATTCATTTTCCCAGTCGGTGCCCGTCCAGTGCTGCTGGGTGACGTCCCCACCTGCGGGGAGCAGAGGCTCCGGTCTGCCAGGGCAGGACCTCGTCACCCTGGAAGCCCTACAAGCGGGCACCCCGTGGCCCTGGCTCCTTCTCGGGAGACATTAACGCTTGGTTACAATAGGTGACCCTTTTCTCTGCGGCAGCTCTGGCTGGGAATATCTCTGCTCACTGGGAGAGGCGCGGTGGGTTATGTTCGGTAGAGATGGGATTGCAGCGGGGTCCTGGACGGGCACCTGTGTCCCCCCGCCTTCTCCAGCCGGCAGGACAGCGGGGACAGCAGAGCTGTGAGTCTGGTGGGTAGAAACCTCCCCTTCTGCAGCAGTCAGAAAGTTGGGTGTAGATGGGAGGAGAGTCTCTGTATTAGTTTGGTTATTAAAAATTCAGCAACAGAGGTGGATACCAAGCCTAGGTGAGACATCCCAACCATTGCTTAGCCACATGCAGATAGGGAAAGTTTTCCAGTCCTCCCTTTCCCAGTTGAAAGTCACTCCCTGGGTGCCATGTCCCAGGCAAAAGCTGAGCTCTCTGTAAGGATTAGCACTTCAGGGACTGAGATACAATACATCACAGCAGAAACATTTTTTAACTGTTTGGGAAATACTTAAGCGAGGAGATGCTGAAGTCGGACACCGCAGACTGTACCGGAGCCAGGTGAGAGGCAGCGACGTGGGGGCTCACAGCACAAGGTGGGACGGGAAGTCCTGGAGCATCCTCCATCAGTTCTCACGGAGTGACAGACCCTGAACATCCTGCTCGTCTCACACCTAAAAGCATGACTCGAAGCCCATCTGAGAGACCTTCCCAGGACTGCAGCAGGGTCTGGGTGAAGCCCAGGGACTGGCGGCTTCTCTGCCTTCCTCTTCTGCCGCCATGCCCTTTACCTGTGTGAGGGTGGATGCCATCGCTTCCCACAGGAACAGAAAGCTTTGCCTTTGGTATTGCCAAAATACCTGACCCAAAAAGGGGCTCTGCTTTCATTTCTTGTCATCTCCAGCTTCCCTCGTGTCAGATCTCCCCCAGTTCCTGCTGCTGTGGTGGCTGAGCGGTGGTGGCTCCTGGAGAGATGCTCAGAGCTGCACTGGCTTTATATTCATTAGAAAATGGTCCTCTCTTGGATGCTGTTGGGAGACCCTGGAAGGTGCAGACGGTCAGAAGCAACTGAGCAAACCCAGCCTAGAAAACTGGGTGATTTGGAAAGTTATGTTAAATCCTTTCAGTGCTGGAGTTGCTGCTTGGGAAGCAGCACGTCTCTTCTGAAGCACGGAAAGGTGAGCTTCAGGTGGGAAAGAAATTGGGACAAAACTGCCCTTTTCTGTCCAACGACTGAAGGAGGGTGGGGATGGCCGAAGAGGAAAGCAATGTCGACGTCATGTGTGTCAACTGTTTTACAGTTCTTACTGTAAAATATCTTACAGACCGCGTGGGGAAGAAAATATCAGGTCATTATGCAGGTGGCAGGAGAGGGGCTGCTGGGTGGGTGCCGCGGGGACAAGTGTGTGACGATAGGAAGGGTCGGTGTGAATAGGAGAGGGTGTAGGTAAAGAGCAGCTACACACGAGTTTCACCTGGTAATGGGTGCTGGCCCGGGGGAAGGATGGAGAAAGAGTGAGATCGAGCCTATTCCCTGCCTGTTCCCGCAGACTTCCCCAGGATCCGGCTGCGCTTCCCCGTGCTGAGCGGGGCAGGCAGCCCAAGCCCTCCCGAGGCCACGCTGGGCTGGGCACCGAGCTGTGCTGCTCCGGCTGGTCTCGGGCTGCTCCATGCCCTGCCTGGTTTTTCCTACCCTGTCTGCTGGGACATTTGCAGTTAAATCCTGGAAATGGCAATGAATGTTGCTAAAATCAGGGCAACAGAAAGTTTAATATCGCCAAGGATGTGTAAATGCTTATTGTGTACTTTAAGATCACATAACCTGACTATTAAATCCAACAAGCTACACAAAGCAAAGACCTTTCCTCTGCGAAGATGGGACCAAACTTCTGCAGCTGCTCAGCGTCAGACCTGGAGAGCTTCTGCACGAAGAGACCATCACCGGCACCCCAGGAGCTGTGTCCCAAACCGCTTCCACAAAGCCGGATAGAGCAGCCGTTGCGTTTGGTAACTGGGTTTAATGGCAGCCGCGACTGGCACTTGGGTTATTGAGATGTTTGCTGAGGTGTGGGTGATACAGCCCTTCCCCGCTTTCTTTACACCATCGTTTCGGTACTCGGAGGCTTTGCGGTAAAGCTGGTTTCTAAGCGGGGAAGGGGAATGCAATCTCCTGGATCACAAGGTGTCTGCTTCGTGTTAAATCACGGCGAGGGGACGGCGGTCTCGGCTGGCACGTGCAGCCTGCCCAGCGTGCAGCTTGTCTGCAGCCTTCAGCGCTCAGAGACCTCAACGGCGCTCGGGGGATTTCTTGCTTTCTCTCATTTATCACACTGGAAATGTTCATAAAAACACTCCAGCTGCCGGCGCTGGCGAGCAGAGCTGCGGCGGCGGGGGAAGAGGTACCCTGGCACAGGGGTACCCACCACGGCACAGGTACCCGGGGCTCGCCTCCCCCCGCCACCAACGCAGGGGAGGAGGAAGAGTTTTAATTAGCTCTTGATGCTATTTTTCACTTCTCGGTGCTGCTTAATTTAGCTCAAGCTGTCATGCACTGATCATTAAGGGGAAAAGAAGGGAAGGGGGTGTTGGCCCCTCTCTGCTGAGCAGCCGGGCGGGAGCAGCCTCATCTCCCGAAGCCTGGGGTTTAACTGGGTTTGTTCCCAGACCTCCTGTAGCAGTAAAAGTTTATAGCCCAGAGAAATTTCATGCGCTGGTGTTCGTAATTCATGTAATTCACGGCTCCTGCAGGGCTGAGGGAGAGGCTTACGCTGCATTTGTGGGTTCTGTTCATACCTACTTCAGTTTAAAACAACCTAAATACCTCCTGGAAAAGGTGCCTGAGATCTTCAGTCACGCTGCGACCTGCCTTGCTGCTGGAAGGACACGGAGACCTTGCAAAGCTGTCATTGTGCAAGGAAGAGGCTTATTCTCCTCTTTTTAATATACAAGGCCATTGCAGGACTTTGTGCCATCTTAAACGACACGTGGAAGGGAACAAGAACCAGCTGTTGAAGATTTAATATTCCCCTAGAGCAGCCCAGCCTTGGTCCTGGTGTGCCAGGGCCAGCTGCCCTCCTCCGGCCGCGGCGTCGGCAGCGGGAGCACGCTGCCTTCCCTTCGCCCGCCGCCGCGCTGGCTCAGGCTCCTTCTGCGCCGGCCAAGGGGAGCAGAGGGAAGCACCCCGCCGAAGCCAGAAGAGGGTCACTGGATCGTCAGGTTACCGGAGTTTATGTATTTAGGATATAGATCGCAGGCTGTAACGTACAGCGCGCAGAGGTTAATGGGCGAGCACCGCTCCGCACAGCACACGGCAACAAGAGTTCGGCAGCTCTTATAGCAAAGTCCCCGGCTGGTTTGCTTTGCAGCACTAGTTATCCCCCCTTTTCTTCTGCCTTTGTAGCTCTTTGTAGGGTATTGAAAGCAGCGGTTTGACTCACGTCCCTGGCTGCGAGCACTCCGACACACTGCAGGAGAGTGATTATGGTATGTCAGCTTTGGGACGCAGGGGGTGAGAGGGCCTTGGGAAGGGCTCTGCAAAGGAAAGGGCTCAGCTATTGCTAGTGATGTAAACTTGGAATATATATATTTAGATTGGACATTAGGAGAAATTTCTTTATTGCAAGAGTGGTCAGGCCTTGGCACAGGCTGCCCAGGGCAGTGGTGGAGTCCCCATCCCTGGAGGGATTTAAAAGACGTGTAGATGAGGCGCTTGGGGACATGGTTTAGAGGCCATGGGGGGTTGGGTTGATGGTTGGACTCGATGACCTTAGAGGTCTTTTCCAATCTTAAGGTTTCTATGATTCTATGATTCCATATATATATAATTTAGACCTGGAGAACTGGACTTGGGGGCATGGGCAATATTTGCAAGCTCAGAGCTTTAGCTCCTACTTCCCTCTTGAGAAATGCGCTTTGTGTGACGCTTTTCTACAAAACCGCAGGGTAGGAGCTGCCGGCGCCTGGATGCGGAGCCGTGCCTGCCATCCGCCTGTCCCTGCGTCCCGGCCTCGTGCATCCCTCCTGTGAGGGGGTCGGAGGTGGAGAGCCAGGGCTGCGCCCTCTCCTACGGTCCAGGACCTCTCCCCACCCGCTGCCAAAGCCACCCCAGCCCCTCCCCGAGCCGCCCAGCACCCATCGCGGACCCTCCTCGCTCCGACGCTTGCCTCGCGGTCGGTCTGCCGGAACCTGAGCTTCCCACCTTCACAGCCCACGTCGCAGGTTTTCGGCTTGCCAAAGCATTGCTTCAGCCGGGGTTAAAAGAGGTAACGCCAAGGGGAAAGGAGACAGGCGGGCGGGATGTGCTCTGCGTGAGCTTTTTGGGGGGATATTTGTGGATCCAGAAAGGCCATGTGAATGAGCACTAGCTGTACGCACATGGGCTGTGCCAGCAGCGTGTGAGGCAGGATCGGGGGTGCTGTTCGGTTGATGATTTTATTTTTTGAAAGTTGCTGGCATTGTCCAAAGCCGTTACGGTGAATGAGTGTGAATTAGCTGAAATTAGCACCCATCGGTGTGAATGAGCTGGAGCGGAGCCATCGCCCCGGCGGTGCGGGCACGGCAGAGGCAGCCGCTTCAGAAAAGTGACTTGTTAGAGGGCTGGGGTGGGGAAATAAATCTCAGTTGAGCTCCTTTGACCTCGGGAATATGGTCTGATCTCCTTGCGTTTGGTGCTGGAGCTGAAGGTGGGCTCAGCTAACCAGTAACAACCATCCTTGCAAAGCTGGGCCAGGCAGGTTTCGAGCAGTCCACAGCAGAAAAGACCAGTGCACGGTAAAGAAGGAGAGGGAAGAGCAGCCATGGGTCAGCCTTGGGGGTTTGCTAAGCAGGCTGTGGCTTCAGCAGAAAAATATGGTATTTTCCATTCCCTTTATGCTTGCAGTGCCATGATCAAGCTTTAAAAAATAACTTGTATAAGAAACAAAGCATGGGAAGTGCCAGGGAAAAGGGGAATTACTCAGAAAAATTATGGAAGTCAAGTTGAAGAGAAAAATCTTAATTAATCCCACTTATAAAATGAGTTAATGGTGAGCGTTGCAATGTGTGGTGGTCACACATCGTTTCTTCCGATTATTTTTCAGGTGTTCCTTGTGACAAGCAAAAAATTAATAGGATTATGATTGCTGTAGCTCAATCTAGGTTTAAATAACTCATAACCAGCCTTCTTTTTATTTTTATTTTAAAAAATCCCTCTCTGGAGAGCCTGTGAGCCCAGCGCGCTCGATTGATTCAATGCCCCGGTTTCTGCCTGGCTGTAATGGCCGGGCTGCCTGCGGGGCTGGCCGAGCAGCGCCGCCGTTAGCCGCCGAGGGGAAGCTTTCAAGTCCAGTATTGATCTGTTTGAAGTTTATGGCTGCCGGTAGCCACAGTTACTATTGCTTGTTCAAACTGCCATGAGATGGACTGTTTCATTTCTTAATATCAGGCTAAACCTCCTCCACATCAAAAAGATTTATTTCTGTACTTAATTTTTCCAATACATAATTTCTCTCTCAGAAATCGAGCTGACATTTCTTTATGACACTAATGCAGCTCTGTAAAGCTGCCTTATATCTTCCCGTCTTCCCATGGACAACGTGAGGTGCCGGGTGCCGGCAGCCCAGGACAGGGCTCCTGGGAACCCTACAGACCAGTTCCAACCCGCGTCCCCTTCGGCCATTTCCCAGGGGAAATGGGACCAATGGTTCCATTGGACTCGGTGATCCTAGAGGTCTTTTCCAACCTTAATGATTTTATGATTCCCTCTCGGCGTACCAGCCCAGAAGATATTGCTTTTCTCCGCAGCCATCCCTGCTCTCCTGCAGCTATTTCGTGGAAGCAGAGCAGCCTTGTGTTTCTCTCCTGCCTGCAGTACACCTTTTCCAGGCTTCAGGAGGGACTGTTGCTTCCCAAACGGGAATTCCAAAACCAAAATTCCCAATCGCCCAGCTTTCCAGGTCAGGTTTGTGGAGCTGCTTCTCCTGGGTCCCAGATGGAGCAGCGGGCACTGCCCACACCATCTCCTCCTCTTCCTCTCCTCTGCCGAGCTGCATACACCCAGCTGTGGGTAAAGTCATCGCACCCTGTGCTCCTCGCACCGGCGAAAGCCTCTCTGCAAACGGATAGAGCATCGGTTCGACTCAGCTGGGCGCCGGCTGCCTCTTGCACGCGCTGTTTTAGGACCGAAGCCTTTGCTCCCCCTTGGGTGCTCCGTAAGCTCAGTGGGAACCGCTGTGCCCTTCTGCGACCACCTTTCCATCCCGCTGTGGTTCTTAATGACCAAATGAGGCTTTTCTGGATCTGCCCCGAGGGAGCCAGGGTGATGTTGTGCTGCCCAAAGGAGGGTGACGATGCGGCGGGGGTCTCGGCCACCCCCCGGCACGGTCCTGCCTGCCCGAGCACTGCCAGCTTTGAAAAGTTTAGTTCTGAAAGAGCCACTCTCCTTGACCTATTTAGTTTTGCCCACGTTCGTGGCCTGCGTTGTGTCCTGACGAAGAGATCGCGCTGCTTGAAGGCCCTTTATTTTTAGCCAGCCCAATTTTCTTGTCGCAGCTTAGTGGGAGCTGGTCCTTTCGGTTCAGCTCCATCACAGCTCACGCTCTCCTGCATTTGCCAGCTCTTACCCAGCTCCCTGGGGTTCTTTGTGCATCGATCGCTCACTCAGAGGCTTTCCTACCCCCCCTCTGCCAGGCTTCATTCCTCCTCCTTTATGTTCTGCTCAGCTTCTCCCACCGCTCCAGGTCCACGGCTTCACTTCTGATTTCCCTCCATCCTCGGCTTGCAGCGGGGACCGGGCTTTCACCGCCGCAGAGGCAGGTCGCCAGGCTTGTCCTGGCTCCCAGCACCTCTCCGCAAACAAAACCTTCCCTCCGATAAGCTTGGCTGTGCTGCCCTTCCTCCCAAATGTCAGGAAATTGGAAATCGTGCTCCAGCCACATAAAAATCAATAGCTGCCTCCCTGGCCTGGCTTGGCCCTGCTCTTTCTACCTTCACCCAGGGCAGGAGGGAGCATCGTTTTCCACTGAACTCGGAGCGGTGATTTATTGAGACATCCCATCCTGTCCAAGCAGTTGACCAGCAATATATTTATTTTTCCCAGCCCATCCACGTAGCTGGAGCGGTGGCTCGGCATTAGGTCACGGAGGAGTGGGCTCAGAAATCTGGACCAGGCTAATATTTTCTTTCTGTGACCGTGGAGCAGTAGGTAAGGACTTCAACTCACTTCTAGATCTGGGTGAACTGCGTTAGGAACAACACCAATATTCATTTCGTTTTCCAAAGGGGTCAGTCCTGGCAAGGGCTATGTGCAGTTTCCATCAGAAGCTATGGCTCCAAGACAAAAAGAAATTCATTATGAGGACTGCAGATTATGTTGCAGACTGCCTTTATTATTCCCTGGACTACTACCAGAAGGCACAGCGTGATCGAAGGAGCAGGAATAGTTCTAAGGTCCTATTTCTTGGAAATCTTTGGGGTTATATTCATTTAATTTAAACCGCAGCTCCTGTTGGAAACCAAACAGCTGTAGGAAGCATAAAACAATTGGTAAAGGTTCCTGGGGACTAACTCCTTACTGAAAATCAAGCCAGCTCCTGTTTGTGTCCTTGGAAAAAACCTTTCTCTTGGGAGCCCTGGTAATTCTCCAGGCGCTGGCCATGGGGGGAGGTTTGTTCCGAGCGGCTGCCCTGCACCGTCCCTGCCCCCGTTCCCCACCGCGCCGGGCTCGATTTGACGCGCCCGCAAGGCAGCAGTAGGGATCACTCTCTAACGCAACCGTGATGACACGGAGATTGAAGTGTGAGAGAGAAAAGACATGAGGCAATTAAGAGGCGTGATTCTGACGCCCGACCCCTCTCCCTGCTGCTAGTGTCGCCCCAATGACCAGTATAAATGGTGCCAAATGGGTATATTTTCCGGTGTCTGGTGTTGATGAACAACAAATGACAGGAAATACTTCGCTATTTCCCTCTGAATGGCTTTATCTGGACTTTCACACACTCCTGACTTTGATTTTTTGGCTCCTTATTAACAAAAAATGTGCAGGGGGGATGTTTGTTGATGATACACGAGCCAAGAATAGATTCCAGTTCCTTTTACCATTTTGGCACTAAAATGCCAAGAGGGATGAGCCACCCTGTAGCAAACACTGTTCATTTTGAGGCAGCAACTAGAAAATATGGCTCTGAGTTAGAGAGAAGAATGGGTGAGCCAGAGGATCTGTGCTTGGTCTGGATCAAATGGGATCTATAAAGAGCTGGGAAATGGCGTATTCCCATCCAGTGCAGGGGTAAAGTGGTGTCCTAACATCTACAGCTGTGTGCTGGTCTCTGCCCTTGACAGTAAGGTTGTCCTCAGGCTATCAAGGTGCAGGGCTACCTTTGCAGGACGTGCTTCTCTGCTCTGTATCTGCCAGATCTTCTTTAGCTGCTGCCTCCTAATTCCTCAGGGAAAAAAAAAACCAAACAAAATCTGGGCATTTCCTCTGCTCATGTCACTCCTCATGCTCCTAGCAGGGAGGTGTCCCTCCTGGGAACACGTCCTGCTTTTCTCGAGCTGAGGGAAATATTAAATAAGCACATTAAAAATGAGGCTCGTTAGCAAAGCCAAAGGTGGAAAGCTTGCAGCAGCGTGAGCTGGAGCGTTTGCTTGGGCTGTCTGTAAGCGACAGCACTCCCCTTCCCGTAGGTCAGTACCTTCTGGGAAACGGCTCAGTGTGAACGTAGGAAGAGCCAAATCCTTAATTTCAAATGGGAGAGAATTGTCAGAACTGTTGCAGCGCCTGAGGGTGCAAGTACAGCTGCTCCCCACTCAGATGCACTCGTCTGCTTTGGGTCCGATAATAAAAGTCTCTCTCTCTCCCCTCCTCTCTTTTGCTGAAGAATTTGCAGCTCTTCCAGCAGCGTTCCCCGCTTTTCTTTCTTATCGCTGCCCGGAGCAGCGAGCTAGAGGTGCAGACAGGCCTTGGCTCTCACGTCCGTTTGGTAAATGCAGTTATTTGGACTCCACAGTAACTACAAGTTTCCTTCGCATCAGTCTTGTAGGAAGCTTGCTGCGAGCTCAGCACAGCCGGGGCGGCCGGGGAGCCTGTGCCGGGGACGGCACCGCAAGAGCGCGGAGCTGCCCCGAGCCCTCGGCTCGCAGGCGGGTCGGCGGCACGACATGACTATCAGCATCGTCTGCTTGCATTAGTCACGAGGGAACTACGGCAGAACATTAGCTTTGGAGGCTTTCGAGTGTAGAAGTGCAAGCTGTGAGGACTTTTAGCATCTCTGAGAGTCACTGTAAGCAAGTATTAATATATTTACATCGAGGTGCAAGAAATAAAGCCCTCCTCCAGCCTGCTCGCCCGCCCAGGTGTGCCAGAACAGCCAGCCATCATCTCCCGGCCCAGGCAGCACCGCGTCTCCTGATTTAATCACTAAATCCCACCACCTTTGCTGCAGTGATAACAGCAACGAGACCCTTCTTCTGACGAGCCGTTCACCACGGCGTGCCGCGATGGCTCAAAAGCCGACACCCGGGGAGACGTACGACATGTGTGCCCCGGCTCTGCTGTTTATCCATCATTTTGGGGGGGGAATAGGTGTTTCAAATGCAATATGTGTTTGGGAGGAATCTGCCCCATGTTCCATGGGGGAACGCCGTGCTCTGCCCCCGGCCCTTTCCCGTTTGCTGGCCCTTGAAACTTCACCCACGTGAACGAGCCTTGTGCAATTTTAAAGGGAGCCCAAGGAAGATGTTGAACTGTGTTAAATTTAGTAGCTTTTGCTGTCTAGCTGGCTTTTTTTTTTCCTTATTGTTTGCAGTGCTGAACAACAGCAAAATGTGCCTTGGAAAATATATGTGACATGGCACTTACCTGTGATTCCTACTGCCTTTATAAAAGCAATCAATAGCGGGATCTGCCTTGTTCCCACTCCCCAGAAGACCGTCTCTCGCACGTATCTTTTCCTTCCTGCTCTTACTCCTCTACTCTTTCATTTCTGTGGCCTTTTTCCCCCCCATATTAATTGCACCTTTGCTGCACCAAGAACTCTGATTTCTGGTGACATTTTATCAGCCTGCAGGGCACCGTGAGAACTGCTAAATTCCACAAATTAGCAAAAATTAAAAAAAAAAAAAAAAAGATTCCATCCATAAGCGACATGGGGATGAGGGAAGTTTTTTCACCTTCTCCTTTAATGTTTGCCCAGGGCCTGGCCGCAGCTCTCTGGCCCCATTTCCCTGCCTCCCCCCGCAGCACACGCTGACTTTGAACCAGTTCAGTCTGGGCGTTCAGCCGACACCGGCACTGGCAGCTCTGACCCAGCAAGCAGAATAAAAAGCAAAAAAAGGCAAGCTATTGCGTCACGCTGCTCTGCTTCGAGGCGTTTGATGATGTCATTCAGCGTGCATAAATGTAGCATGGTTTTTGCAAAATCGGGATCTTGATCCCCCAATGGGTAAATCTACCCTGGAAGAGGAAAAATGGCAGTTCTGGGGGGAGCAGGGTGGTGACCGGAGCTGCTCAGGAGGGGGTTTTGGTCCCCCTAAAAGTATCTTTGTTGATCCGTTGACGCGGTGTCCGTGAGCCTCAAGAGGGTCCTGTGCCGAGCAGGGACGGCTCGTGCTGCCGCCCTTTGCGGGAGCGTTAGGTGAGGCTCTGAGGACGGCGGACGCTGTGGTTCGGCTAATCCTTGGGGAGACGAGCGCCGGGTTTGGCTGGAGCAGCAGGAATTCACCTGCAGCAAATAAAACGGGAGCCGATGAGCCGCTCCTGGCCAGCCCATCCCGCGCCGCTCCCGCCCCGGCGCCGGCACCCGACGTTCAGCCCATCCGCGAGGCCGGCGTGGGGCAGCGGTTGGGTGGGATTTGGTTCAAACCCGTCATCTGTCAGGGCCCACTGTGATTGTTTTAATGGCTTATTTCAGCTCGACCTAAATAAGCAATTAAGAGCAGAGGGCAAAGCTTTGACGCATCCGTTCCCCCAAAAAGCGGTAGACGGCTGCGTGCTGACGGCCGCGTCCCCTCTCCCGGCAGCCATCCCCCCATGCTTTTGGGAATGAGCGCCTGCGGCAGGAAGGCGCTGACCCTGCTCAGCAGCGTGTTCGCCGTCTGCGGCCTCGGCCTCCTGGGCATCTCCGTCAGCACCGACTACTGGCTCTACCTGGAGGAGGGCATCGTCCAGCCCCAAAACCAGACGGCGGAGATCAAGCTGTCGCTGCACTCGGGGCTCTGGAGGGTCTGCTTTCTGGCAGGTATGGCCTCCCTCTCCAAAACAGTCCCTGGAAGGTGATTTGGCTGCGTGTCGGTATCACACCATGGGAAAGGGTTGGGGAAAATAGGGTTTTTAGAGGCTGCGCCCATCCTTGCCCACCCCACACCCGGCTTTAATAGCCAGATGGGTGAATGCGCCTTTGCACGCAGGCTTTGGGCGAGTTCGTGGCTGCCGTGCCAGACCCTGCTGCCCCCCGTCCCACTCCGTCCCAGCGCCGCGGCCACGGCGCCTTGGGCAGCAGCTCAAAACTTTCCGTTTTGTCCCTGCAACATTTAGATTCAGGTCAGCGGGACCGTTCCCTCTGTCCGCGCCAGGTTTGATAAAGCAACTTGGCTGGAGGGATGGAGTTGAATAAAACCCAAGGGATTGGGAATCTCAGAGTGACCGATCGAAATGTCATGAAGTTTCAACTGCTGCTTTGAAAAAGTCGGGGCGTGAGGAGCTCCGATACCCTCTGGCTTCAAGATTCACATTTTTGTATACAAGGGAATCCTTTTGCACAAGGGAGATGGTCGTTAAGAGATGTCTGTCTTCAGCCCCAGACACTGACACCCAAGATGGAAGCAGCACTAAAAAGCAAAATTATTTTTACGCATGCACTGAAATTAATTTTAACATTTATTAAGCCACCCCCTCCCCCACCGAAAATAAACAAACACACTGCAGCGCGACTCGCTCTGTGTCTGCTGCAGGTGAAGAGCGTGGCCGGTGCTTCACCATCGAATACGTCATGCCCATGAACATCCAGCTGACGTCTGAATCCACAGTTAACGTCCTGAGTAAGTGGTTCGGTGGGGTCTTACTCTGTGTCCTGCAAAGCACCAAAGGGTCACGAGGGATCCCCCCAAGAAATCCTCTTTGTGCCCTTGCTGAAGAAGCTCCTAGTTCCTTGACGGCGCTACCATGCAAGGATGCAACTACATTTTTTACTATGATGTGAACTACCCAGTGTGCTCCTAAGCTTTTGGGGACATCCCTTTCCGATGGCAGGGTGCTCACGGAGGCTGTAAGCTGTAAAATTTCCTATCACTGGCTATTCAGCGCTGATGTTTATGGAAGTGTTTGGCTTTATAGTCTCCTCTCTGTAATTTGCAGCTGTATTTATTCTGTAGCAATCAATTTTACACATTACATGGTGGGGTGAATTAAGGGTGGAGTGTCACAGCTCTCATGATGAATTCTGCAGTCATTTCTAATTTAATAAATAGAAGTGTTCAGCAAACAGTTTTGCAGCGAAGCCAGAGGAAAATGCATGTTCCAATGGTTTTTTCCTATGTACCACTTCACCGAGAAACCCTCAGAAATGCAAACATTAGCAGGCGTTTCCACAGCCAGCCAGAGTCACCTCTTTACTCAGCTCATTAGCAAAGAGGGGCACCCTGCCAGGGGCTGGGGGCAGCCACATTAGCCAGGAGCGAGGAAGGACACGGGGCGGTCAGGGCTGCCCCAGGATTGACCTGTTCTCGCTTCCCTCTGCTCCTCTCCCACCAGAGATGATCCGCTCTGCCACCCCCTTCCCTCTGGTCAGCCTCTTCTTCATGTTCATCGGCTTCATCCTGAGCAACATCAGCCACATTCGGCCTCACAGGACCATCCTCGCCTTCGTCTCGGGGATATTCTTCATCCTGTCGGGTGAGTTTTCCTAAGCCAGGTTTTCTCCTGAAAATCCTTGAGCATGGCGCACGTTTGCTGCTGTAGCTGCTCTCCAACCCGCTGTGGTGGCTCCCCGTTGGAGTCATCACCCGCGGGGGCTCCCAGCTCGGCCCCGCAGCCTGCCTGGGCTTCGCAGGATGGAAAATCACCCGCTGCAAAGCTCGTTTGTGGCAGTGGCGAGGAGATGGGGGGCAAAGCACCCACCACCCGTGCAGGAGCGGGTGCTGGGGGAGAGGACACCTCTCATGGCACATCAGCTACAGGAGAGATCTGAACCTTCGAACTGCTCAGCCGGGATGTTTCTACCTGAGACAAATTTTATTCATGGTGCTGTGCAAGTGTTAAACAAATAGCTGTGACAGCTGAGCTTTGAAGCCCGCTCCCACCCGGTGCACATGGACTTGTGTGAGCAGGTAAGGGTTTGAGTGACATGAGAGGAGTGCCCGGGGTTAGCTCAGCAGGAAAGCAGGCTCTTTCCCCAGTTATTTCAAGTACGCTTCCACAGTTTTACACTTTCACCTACAAGTCAGGTCTTAAAAGAAGGCGCTTCTTCAGCGGCTTCATCTCTGAAGCGTTTCCCACCATCTTTCTTCTTGGTTTCTCCTCAGGTCTGAGCCTGGTGGTGGGGCTGGTCCTCTACATATCCAGCATTAACGACGAGATGCTGAACAGGACCAAGGACTCGGAAACGTTCTTCAATTACAAATACGGATGGTCGTTTGCCTTCTCTGCCATCTCGTTCCTTCTCACGGAGGTAACCCGGGAGCTGTCAAATCCCTCTAGCGAGTGTATCCCGTTCTCGGGGTGGGGGCGTAGAGGCTGTGAGCAAAAAGAGGACTCAGATGGGGCTTAAGGGTAGGCTATGAGAGCNTCTTCTTGTAGTGAGGGGCCACCACAGTATGGTGGGAGACATATACAGTGGGGACAGACCCTGAGCCTGGAGCACCGATGGGGCATTTGGTCACGACTTGATGCTGAGGAGGAGACGTGGCTGTGCCACGTTATTTAGTGCAGGAACCCAGGGCACAGGGCAGCAAAGCGACTGTTCCTCGGGAGCCCTTGTGCATCGTCAGCAGAGCGAAAAAAGCAGTTTATATTTTTGTTCTGTTTTGGTGGTGGTGGAGAAGGCAGGCCATGTCTCTCTCCCCTGCAGAGCGCCGGGGTGATGTCCGTTTACCTGTTCATGAAGCGATACACGGCCGAGGACATCTACCGACCTCACCCCGGCTTCTACCGTCCCCGACTGAGCAACTGCTCCGACTACTCGGGGCAGTTCTTGCACCCGGACGCGTGGGCGCGGGGACGCAGCCCTTCGGATATCTCCAGCGAGGCGTCCCTGCAGATGAACAGTAACTACCCGGCTCTGCTCAAGTGCCCCGACTACGACCAGATGTCCTCGTCCCCGTGCTGAGCCCCGCCGCCCCTCGCCCGCTCCCACCCAAGCGCCGACGGCCGCCGCGTCCTGACTCCGTTTGTCGTCTTTTTTTTTTTTTTAGGCCACTCTTTCAGGGCAATTCTCTATTTATAGGAGCATAAATATAACCAGAGAGATTGGTTATATAACCAATAATGTAACCTAGAGAATTGGGATATTTTCCTTCCTTTGTTTTTTGTTGTTTTTTTTTTATTCTTCCCTGCATAACTAAAAACCTCTCCAAAGTCCTCTTCTTTCAGCTCATCCCGCTGAGCAAACAGCAGTTCTGCCTGGGGGATAAATCCAGGGCTGGACTCAAGAGCAGAAAAAAGAAAATAGAGTAAAACTAAGAAAAAAAAAAAAGTAGTGTAGTTTTTGGTTTAGGTAGACTGCAAAAGTTTGTGCATTTGGCTGTATCATTTAATTACAGATTTATTGGCCTAAGCACCAGCAGGCGTAAAAGGTTTGTGTAAACTTCCAAGAAATAGCCATCATTAGAAAAATATAAATTTTGTCTTGATTCAATATTTACTGATTGATATCTCTCGTTGCTGGATATCACTTTTAACCAGGCTGTAACGGGAAATAGCCATCTTTCTCGACTATACCTCAGCAGGCTTAGACACAAGCAGGTGGTTGTTTCTCTGTGGCCACTTGCAAACTGTTCTTAAATATCCCATGTTAGACTGGAGGCACCACAGCCCTGGGGTGTCTGGGCTGTTGGGTGGCTCAGCACCCAAATTTCCTCTGCCATCCCATAGACTGGAGGTCTGAAGAGCGACTGGGAGAATTTCAGTGCAGCATTGAGTGCAAAACTACCGAAAACTTTCTCACAGGAAACATTAGGTGCAGGATTTAGGGGAAATTGCGGCCAGAAGTGCGAGTTATTTTGGCGAAAGGCGAGATCCCACACCGGTGTAAAGTGATGTAGCTGAAATTAATGGCACTAGTCCACTCTAGCAAAGTAGTTGGCTTGTATTTTGGTTTTGCGGAATATGGTATTTCAGCTGCTTTTTTTGTGTGTTTGTATGAACCTTATTTTGAGGTTTTAAGTTTTAAAATTTCATCTGCTGCTTTGCAACTTGGTCCTAGAAGACTTGACAGCTGCCAGGGTGAGAGCATCACTCTGATTGAAAACGAAGGGCAGGGAAGGAAAAGGCCGTGCTCCCTCGTGCGCTCCTGTGCAAGCCGCGAGCTTGTCCCCTCGCAGGAGAAAGAGCTTTGTCCAAACTTTATTTCTGTTCTTGTTATTTGAAACCTTTCTGAAAATTTCCTTTCTGCAAAACAAAAACGCCCCAGGGATTCTTGGTATATTTGAGCTTGTTTTGTCTCACTGTAATTAAAACGAATAGAAGATACGCACTTTTAAGCTCATTTTTAGCATACCGTGTCATGAATGTTGCACCTCTTTGTTATTATTTATTATTTGTTATTTATTATTTATAAACTACTCCAAAGTAGAGTCCAAGTCCTGGTGCAGCACCACTATTTGCATCGACTCTGACGCCCATCCTGTGGGACCTCACTGCAAGCGTATATCCAGGCAACTCTTGAACAGGATTATTTCCTCTCCAGTTCCTTCAGAGAAGCAAGTAACGTATATCTAGTGTATATTTATTGTCGCTGACTCCTAATTTGCTAAGTTTTAAAACCAGGGCATCTTTTTGTAGACACAGTTGTATTTACCCTTCATTTTTTTATTACTCTCAAGCGCCTGTTCTCTCAGTTTAAAACCCAGTTTGTAAGTGCTGCGTTACAGGTTTGCTGCTGGGAAGGTTCAAGCATTAAAGCACAACCCAGCCCCACCATCCAGTGGCAAACCTTGCTGGTCCTCATCTGTTCACCCCAGCCAGGTAAACCACCAGTTTTCCACAGGGATCTCTAGATTTGGTGTGAATTAGGCTCCAAGAAAGCGCTGGAGTTCACAAGCAACGATTTTGCATTTCCCAGAGCCTGATCTAGTTGGCTGGGCTTGATGTTAGTGGTTTCTGGTGGCTCAAAGACAGTTGCCTTTGCATCTTCACCTTGATGGATCCTTTATGTTCTCAGTCCTTCTTGGAAGGGAGACCTTCGGAATCATCAACATCGCTGATGCTCAGAGGTGTGAGGGCTGTCCCCCACGCCAGGGAGTTGTTTAGTGTGGTTAATGCTGTGCAGCATCGTGAGACGTTCCTGTCCCCGAGTGGAATTTTCCTTTGTACTGATTAAATACAGAATTATTCATTCTATAAGTTAAAAGGTCTGCCTACATAAGCAGAAGATGTGAAAAAAACTTCATGCCTGCCTCAAGGCCCCAGAAGGTTTAGCAGAGTCTAGGGGCAAATTAGAAAAGGAATTATTTTAATTCCTTGGAGAGATTGTCATCATGGGGCTGCATTTGTGAGCCTGGGAGTTCGCACGTTCACCCAGTGAGCACAAGCCCTTCATAAGTGCAGAACTGCTGCATGAAACCTGTCCAAATAAGTGTTTGCTGTTGGGTCAGTAAATGCTGGTTTTGGGCAGGAAAATGTGGTGCTTGGTAAAGCACGGGCAACGGTGGTTGTGCCGCTGGGTGGTGTTGCTGTCATAGAATCATAGAACCTTAGAATAGTTTGGGTTGGAAGGACCTTTAAAGGTCATCTAGTGCAACCCCCCTGCCGTGGGCAGGGACATCAACTGCCTGGCGTGGCAGCAGCTCTCGGCATGGATGTCTACAGGCCTCTAAATGCAAGTATCACACCTTCCTTGACTGTGGAGAATCTTCTCCAGGGCCTCTGAGGCACGGAGACCTGAGCATGGCATGGGCGAGGTGGTGGGGCGAGCTGCGGAGCCCAGCCACCCTGCGAGGTCCTTCTCCCCCGAGCATCACCCCGTGGCTGATGTTCTCCACAGCGATAATTGCTCAGTAAATAAATGTAGTACCCCCTTAGGACACCTACGCATCATTTAAACACCTCTCCTAGTCATCTAGCACGGTTTCACCCCACTTTAATCTCTGTTACGCCACATCCCTCCCTTCTTGAATAACACCATTCAGTTGCCTCCTTCGGTCGCTCTCCCACCCTGTTTCAGTGCTGGCCTCCCGCTGTGTTCCTTCTGTGCCTGCTGCCTGGACCGCAATAAATAAAAAGCGGAGTTTGAGGTGCTGGAGCGTGTCCAGAGAAGGGCAACGGAGCTGGGGAAGGGCCTGGAGCACAAGTCTGATGAGGAGCGGCTGAGGGAACTGGGGGTGTTCAGCCTGGAGAAGAGGAGGCTGAGGGGAGACCTCATCGCGCTCTGCAACTGCCTGAAGGGAGGTTGGAGCGAGGGGGGGTCGGTCTCTTCTGCCAAGTAACAGCGATAGAACGAGAGGAAACGGCCTCAAGTTGTGCCAGGGGAGGTTTAGGTTGGACATTAGGAGAAATTTCTTTCCTGAAAGAGTGGTCAGGCCTTGGCACAGGCTGCCCAGGGCAGTGGTGGAGTCCCCATCCCTGGAGGGATTTAAAAGACGTGTAGATGAGGCACCTGGGGACATGGTTTAGTGGGCATGGGGGTGTTGGGTTGGCGGTTGGACTCAATGATCTCACAGGTCTTTTCCAGCCTTAATGATTCTATGATTCTACGATTAAACTAGCAATTAAATTAGAGGTTTAATCCCTATGAGACTGAAGTCCTTAAATTCCCCTGATGGGCTGAGTCAAGCCACTCACGGGCCCGTAGGAAGGTGATTGCTCGTCTGACACTTTGCAGGAAGTTGTTTGCACTTAGAAGCAAAAAAATCTCATTTTGCATGAATGACTAATTGGTGTCAGACTCTTTGTGTATGCGGCTGTGTCTGCTTGAACGATAGTGTTAGAGCAAATCACTGGGATTAAGGGTTAAATAAAAACCCGGCGCTGTGATCCACGCACGGTTGGCTGCTCAGGGCCGCAGCGGGCTGAAGCTTTTTCTTTCCCTGCCATCGGCCTCCCACACAGCACACACATCCATCCCGCGGCCTGGCTGCCGTATGGCGTTCACGGCACCGGGAAGCATGGATGGTAACCGAAGAAACTGCAGACGGGAGGCGAGCGAGCCCCCCACCCACACGGCTCGGGGAGGCTGGTCGGGAAGCTGGGTGCGCTGAGATCTTCTCAGGGAACTCCTGGCAGCCACCCTCCCCCTCTGTGTTTGGGGTTTTTTAAATTAAATGGCCCTTCTGTAAGGCCAGGGAGGCATCTTCTGGACATGAAAGCTCCTCTCTGCCAGCATCTCCCCTCCCACCCCCAGGACATGCTCTCCTCGTCGCACCCTTCCATCACATCGTTCCCATGGCCCCAGGTGTGATGGGGCCTCGGTGGGACCGAGCTCCATTTGCCCATTAGTTAGGAGTGTCCTGAAAACCCTTATTGAATCATGAGGTATGGATGCAAGAGGTTCATTAGAGACCAATTGTGAGCAGTAATTAAGTAGTCAGGAATAATGAGGCTGTGCTGGGTCACGTTCTCCCTCAGTTGTTGCTGGAGCAGCTCATGGCTCCAGAGCTCTTTCTTGCACTGTGGAAAAAAAAAAAATCTCTCTATATAAATCTACATAGAGGTATAGCTGAAATGCTCCCCTTGCGCCTACGTCGCTAGTGGACATGAGGAGCCACCGGGAAGGTTAAGGTGAGGCAAGAGCTCCACCGGGCAGTGACCCCCTCCCAAGAGCATCGCTGAGCTGGTTCGGCTGCTGGTGAAGCTGCTGCCGTGGTGAGGTGAGGTTTGGGCAGGTGTTTTGGGGCAACCTGGTCCTGTTCTTGCCCAGGAGGATGGGATGGAGCTGCTGCTTGGGTGGGCAGGGGGAGAGCAAATCCCTACAGCTGGGGAAGCCCCAGATGAACCTTGCTGTTGCCTCTGGACACAGGACTGAAGACCTGTGCCCTTTCATCAGCTTCGAGCAGATAAAACCCTGTTTTATTAGGGTGGGTTTCAGCCACATCTCGCTGTGGCAGGGTAAAGAGCTGGCTTGGGCACGGTGAAGGCAATTTGGGGGTTTCTAGTAGAGAGTGCTTTATTCACAAGTCCTTGTGCTGCATTATTAATAGTATTTGTCAGGGTCGTGCATTCATTTTCCCAAATGTGAGTTAGCCCCATGGGCTATGCAAGGTGTGCTAACAAATTAGATAGTCTTATTCCTCCCTGCTGAGAGCTTGTTAGCTGTGCAGAACTGGAGTGCCCATGGTGTGAACAGGCAAAGTATTCACCCAAGTAAATACTCCTCCACTAATGAGAAGTAGCTGAGAGATATTTATTTTCTTCTTCTTCTTCCTTCCTTATGAGATTATTTGTGGTGGGAAAAAAATTGGAAGTAGATAAAAGATTGACATTCAAACAGAACTAGAAAAAAACGCATTTTCCCTCCTCGCTCTTCTCGTCCAGTTTTCGGGCCTCTTGGTGGGATCTCCTTCCCCTTGCTGCAGCATCCCTTGCTGCACAGGTTGGGTTGCTCCGCCAGCTCTCCCTCCCCGAGAACCACATCAGCTCTTTAACTTTTATTCCTGCAAATTGGCTGCATGACAGCTCTCCTGTACACGTTAAAGCGGTGACTCCTGGGGCAGGGAGCAGGGTGTCCCCAGCACCCCGGCTGCTCGGTGGGTGCCACCCCACATGCCCTGCCCTGGCTGGGGTGCTCAGCTGGCCTCTTCTCCCTGCACAGCGGGGTTTCTGCCTATCGCTATTGTGTAGATATCGAATTGTAACCTGTTCCCATGGATACAGTAGATTATAGAAAGGGAAGAGCTGTCTCTTGGCTTTATCTTCTGTATGGTTTTATATACCTTAGATTTCAGGTGATGATGACCATAGCGGGCAGTGGTTATAACGTGCAGGCGATGACCGCAGCGATTACCCCATGTATCTTTAATTGCAAACCAGCCCCCTGGATGAAACCCTTGAAAGGAAAGGAGAGGTGGCTCTGGCCGGAGTGGGACTGCCCATCGTCTGGCCCTCCCCGCAGCCCCAAAATACGCGCCCAGGATAAATGAGGAAAATGAGCACCCAGGATAAATTGATTTTGGTGACAGGCACTGCAGTGCTGAGTACGCTGATAAGCTGTGCCCCCACGTTCCCCATGACACAAGGAAAGGTTTTTAGCCAGTCGGTCACGCTGGCTTGCGTCACAAATGATTCCAGTGAAAATGGGGGTGGATGAAGAGATGACGCTGCCAGCATCGCTGTCCCGCAGCCTGGTGCCCAGCGCTGCGATCGGTGTGTAGCATCACTGTGCCAACACCCTCCTTGTTTTCACACCGCTTCATCTTTGAGTCTCTGGCCAGTCTTCAGTAGGGCAAAGACTCTTTTTTGTTATTATTATTACAGTTTGCAACACAGGAAAGCAGTATTTCAACCAAAAGATTAGCCCCACTTGACTGTGTCAGACTCCTATCCCAAGGGCTGTATTTGAGGAATACATTGGCTCTAACTGGATGTTTTCAAGCCCTGAGCAATTTGTACCCTGGTGTTCTGCAGGCTTTGTCCAGCATTTTTAATTAAACCATCTCAGAAATCCCCAAGCTTCACCGCTCTCTCCATTTCCAGTGAAAGGAGAAGTATTTGCACACAAATTGTGATTAATATGCCTTGAAAATATGCAGCGCCGGCATTCAAGGTTATTCCCCAATAAGCCATCATTTTTGTCATCGACTCCCGATAAATCTTCTGGCTGTGATGAGCTGCAGCTGCTTTTAATCTTTAATCTTAGGGCAGTGGGAATTCATTTTTCCCAGAGGAAAAACCCCATGTGAGTGGGGTGCAGAGAAGGTGTTTGATGACTCGGGTCCGTTCAGGTTTACTTAAACGGAGCTGATGCGGCTCAGGCTGTGTTTGGTTCTGGTTAAACCGCTCCGTTTGGAACAAAGTCCATATTACCTGAATTCGTCCCAACTACCATCAAGCACCTGTAAAACTGCATGTAGGCAAATCCCCAGACCTGAGCTTCGTCTCTCTGTTGCTAATCAACGAAGTGCATAGGCACACGCAGAGAGCCCTTGGACTCCAGCAGGATCCAGATCAGAGCCAAAATGAAGCCCAAGCGAAGCTCTGCTGAAGAAGACCCGTCTTCGTGGGCATGTTTAAAAGCACCTGGTAGTGGGCTTGTGCGATAGAGGAGCGGGGAGGCACAGAAGAGCAGATAGTAAAGAGACATGACCATAAATTTCTTATTTTCCCATAGTTAATACATCTTTAATGAGGTGCGGGTTCGGGAAAATACAACCCTGAGGTTCTCGCATCTGCCTGGTACCTTGACACACGCCAGCTTCCCGCTGCAACTTTGGGGGGCGGGGGGAATCCGCCGAGAAAGCTGAAAGCTTTTATTTAATTAATAACAGCTAATTTGAATAAGTACCAACACGTCGCTCAGCTGCTCTGGAGGTGAGTTCGGTGATTTCAGCGCAGTGGGGAACCGGGAGGTTTCTGAAGCCGGGGGACACGATCAGCGTCACGCACCCCAGCAAGGAGCAGCAGTGTCTTAAGTCTCAGCCATGGCAACGCCAGTCAGATCCTGCTTATTTCTTTATATTTAATAAGTAAATCTATGATATTTAGATTTAGCATAACTAAGTGCTGTGTGGGCCTTAATGCTGGTTTAATTTGTCTCCAGCTTGGCTCATCAAAGGCTGCTCTAAGCGAGGGGATAAATGAGGCATCCCTGGCACTTGCCGAGGCTGCATAGTGCCCAGCCAACATCTTACATTGAAATAATACGGCTTTTAAAGCTGCCTTGCTTCCGTACTAGATAAGTTCAAATATCTGAGTGAAAGCTCTTATTTACCCTTGGAAAGCAAATTGTGTTTTATTTTAGCAGGAATTACAGGGTCTGTTTCTTGAAAGAGCATCCCCGGTTCCCATTGTGCTTAACGAACTTTGGAATGACCCATGTTTGTCCAGAACAACAAGATTATATATTATTTAGTATTATTATTCATAATTTAGATAAACAGAGAAGGTAGCTCTAGCAGTGCAGAACACGTACATATAAAATCCCCATCAAATTATTTATTTCCATATAAATTATGTACTGTCAAAACTGCTCTACTGATCTGAAGGTTAAAGGCTTCATCGCGGAAATGGAGCAGCTCCCCGACATTTCCATCAGAATGTGATTATTTACAGGAAAAAGCATCCCGGCGGCGGCGGATTTCCTATTGATCTGCTTCAGCAGCTCTGTCTGACTTAGAACAGCTGAAAGAAATGAAATAGGAATACAAACCTACGGTTGTTTTATCTTCCCATAAAAAGTAGGTCATAGCCCCAACTGAGCTGTATTTTATTCATGGAAATACATTTTTACAATTAAAAATGCAACAAAACCTACGGTCGCGTCACCAGATTGAGCCTGGCAAAGCTGGGGTAGGGCAGAGCCTTGGGGCCAGCAGGTCCCTCGCTCCTCTGCCACGGACCCGGGGCCCCAAACCACCACTTTGGGAGCAGGAAAGTCGAGCAAAGCCGGAGAGGAGGGAAAGCGCTTAAAGCTCTCCAGATTGAGCTCCATATAGGAATAATTATGGCTGCTATTTTAAGAAGTTGTTTAATACTGTTAAACCGATGACAGCCTGAGATTATAACACTGCCACCTCCGCACTCCTGGGGGCTTTTTCTTTTCTTCTCCCCCCTCCCATCAGCTCTGGTATATTTGCATTTTTCCAACCCTGTGTTACAATTATCGTTCTCAAAAAACTCTCGAGCAAGCTGGGAATTGCTTTGCACGAGGGGAGAAAACGAGGCATTGAAGCACAGCAGCATGAGCCCCTCTCTGGTGCGTGCCTAGAGAGGGTGGGCGAGCGTGTTCAGGAACAACGTCCACGTTTTCATTCAGTCCGGTCAAATATTTTGGGGCAAATCAGAGCTTCTTCCGATGGGGCTGAGACGTTGCCCCACAGATACCATGGCGTGCGTGGGGCTGCCGGAGGGCAGCGAGGAGCTGCAGCCCATGGAAAAACACACCTCTGCGGTAAACTGTGGTTTGGCTGACTCAGTTTCCCTCTTTATAAAATTATTGGTTGGCATCTTGGTACTTTGGGAACTTTGGATGGAACGTGTTGCCCTTAGTATGCATACAGATAATTAATAATGTTTTTTCGGGAGGTTTAATGTTTGGCTTGCACTGCGTGGTGATTAGCACTGAGCTCCTCTTGGCAGGATGCTCCCTCCCCGGTGCAGGGCTGGGTGTTACCACTGCAACAGAAATTGGAGCTGCTTATAGAAGCTGCCATAAGAGGGATGTCAGGGCTGTCTTACGAACCTGTACTGCCAAAAGATAAGGAGTCTGGAACAGAGAGAGAAGGAAAAAAATGAGCTAGAAAGAACGGGGCTACTACATTTTCCTATTTTTCTGGTGCTTCATTTGTAATAAAAGGGGAAAAAAAAATGGGGCTAGGTCCAACTGGCCTTTGTTTGAGAAGGAAGGTGGGAAGCGATGCCCTGAAGCTCCCCAAGAGGGGTGTGCGGGGAGGGTTTCACAGCGCCAAGCCCAGCCCGAGTGGCACCGAGGCTGGGCTCAGGCCAGCACCTCCTCCGCAGGCATCCGTGGGTCATTAATGGGGGGGAAGAAACTCTTTATCTCCTCTCTTTGACCAGGTCTGTCCCTGTTCCAGGTGATGCCATTCAGGTTGGTTTTGTTTGGTTGGTTATTTCTCATTGTTGTGTTGGAAGTAGAATTGTCCCTTCCATGCACAACATCCTTTTCCAGCCGGCGAGGGATGGCTGGAGCTGCACAAGTACTAAGAGGTTAGGAAGATTAAAACGCAATTTAAAGTACTGTGAAAATAGATCTGTCGACCTGACCTATTTGCTTGAGGGTCTTTGTGTTTTGTTTGGTTGGGTGTTTTAAGATGTCAGGAAAGATGCTTGAAAATAAATTAGGTTTCATTTAGCTCAGAGTAACAATTAAAACTTGGAACGGTCAGGGCCCGTTTAGGCAAATCAATTAAAAGATTGGCACATAAATGATGTGTACCTTTGTCTCTCACTGTCCTAGTCAGGCTGGGAGACCTTCAGACTGGGACATTCGAAGGTGAGGCCGTTAATCCAACATGTATTTCCATCGGCTGACCCTAGAATTGTCCTTTATGACCTTCTGGCTGGTCTCTAACCTGCGATATTGTGGGCTTCTCCCTGAGGAGGTTTTCTCCATCACCGGCTCTTCCAGCCTATTTCATTTAAAGCAATTTCATTCTGCATCTTCAAATTCATCCCCAGGAGTTTGAAGGAGCAGGCACAGCTCTCAGCTTGCCGGTAGCACTTGAAGGCATCTGCACATCCCACCCAGGGGCGATGACTTTCTGTCAGTGGGGTAACCCATGGGATGGGTGCAAGGCTAATTCCAGTGAAGTAGAGAGAATTGAGAAACCCTTAGGAGGTACGGTCCCTATTTTATTCTCCCTCAGTGATGGAGTTAACATTTTTCACGATTTACAATGAAATTGAGACAAAGCACCAGCTATTTAAAACATCAGCGAGAAGCTAGAGAGACCATGGGTCACAACACAGAGGACATCGGGCACAAAAGGACCCTTCAGTCTGGCGGACAAAGACACTGCTGGGCTGAAAGAGCCTGGAATGGAACAAAATTCAACCAAAACTTGCAATTGTTAAAGAAAAGCTCCTGGTCTCAGCCTCAGCCCTGCAGCAGTGCCGGCGTTAAGGCTCTCGGGCTGCTCCCCATGCCCTGGCCATGCAGCGAGGCTCAGCAGCAGGCACGGGAAGACCGGCAGCTTCTGCGGCATCCCAGCATCAAATATTCATGATCCAAATGGATGCAGAGAGCTCCCCCAGCCCGCCTCGCCGGCAGGTTGCACTCCTGACAGCCAGCGTCAGACCTGGACCGGCTGCGTGTGCTCGTCGGGAGGGACTTGAGGGACCTTCACTAACGAGGCTGAGGGAAGCCCCATGGATTGAAATGTTTAAGAGTAGCCAGGAGGGTCCCCTAGTAACTACCCCGATGAGACTAGTCGTGCCCTGGCAGCTCTATATGTGCTGGCATCCGCAGTGCAGGAGAGCAGCCTCCTAAAAGCAGCTCTCCAGCTCCAAACGGCGATGGGCACCACTCGTTGAACCGTTTGCAGTGGGGGTCTCAGACAGGGCTTGTGACAGCACCCGGCAGCACTAAATCATNCAGACTTGTGCTCCAGGCCCTTCCCCAGCTCCGTTGCCCTTCTCTGGACACGCTCCAGCCCCTCAATGTCCTTCTTGTCGTGAGGGGCCCAAAACTGAACCCAGGATTCGAGGTGCCCAGTACAGGGGCAGGATCACCTCCAAACTACCACTGGGGCCTCTCTCCCTGGACATCCCAAAGGATTTCTTGCTCCAGACAGGTTCTGTGCAGGGAGCTACAGCAAAAGCTGGGGAAAAACTCATTTCTCCTCCAGTTTCAGGGCATAGGGTCTCCTGTCCGCCCCTGCCCAATGTATCTCGCTGCCCGTGGGCTCACCAGTGGCTGGATTCCAGGGAGAAAACAGGGTCTCAGCCTGATCTTCATGCTCCCTGCCCCAGTTATGCCGCTTTTCAGTGCTGAAAATTTGTGACATTTGTTTTTCCCTTCCAAACTGCACCAGAGTACCTGGATGCCCAACTGAAGGGTGCTGTCACCGCCGGGGCGAGGGGAAAGGCACATCTAAGGGGAAAGGGACATCACAGGCAGCAGCCTGACGGGGCCCTTCCGCCTGGCACGGGTGCGAATAACCAACTCCAGAACTTGTGTTTGGCCCGGGCAGGGATTGATAACTAAATAACAGCCACAGGAGAATCCACCCGTGCTTCCTTCATGAAAGACACAACAGGTTGTAAAGTTCATTATTAATCCCAGAGGCAGCAAAACTGAAAACTAGAGGATTTAAAATGTGGTTTTACGAACAATTTAATCTTCTTTTCTTTTTTTTTTCTTTTTTTCTTTTTTTTTCTTTTTTTTTTTTTTTTTTGAGTTAAAAATAGTGCAGAATGAACGTGTGGAGCAGTTTCCACCCTGAACTGCTCGTCAGTGGTATGTTGAAACGCTGTGTTACAGAGACTTTTTAACCTTCCCCCCACCCCTTGGCAGAAAACGGCCCTTGGGGGCGCGGGGCCCGGGGCCGCGGGGCCCCGCTCGGTGCCGCAGCCCCCGCCGCTGGCTCCGCAGCTCCCCCTCCTGCTCCGGCGCGGAACGGCAGCCTGGGAAGGCTGGGAGCAGATCCCCGAAATCGCTTTTTCCATCTCCGGTGATCCTGTAAAGGCTCCTCAGTGACACCGAGCCCCAGTGCTAATTTCTGGGAACATGGGCTATTGGAAAAGCAGCTGAAAATCCTCCTGGAGGGCAACGGTGATGCTGTCCCCTGGAAATTCTGCTCCTCCTGCAGAAAGTAGTTTGTTCAAATAGTAAAAGGAGAGTTCAAAGTCCTCACTCAGATGTAACTCCCATAGGCTACCCGGATTTTGCCAAAGCAAAAATATTTAAAAAAACAAACAAACAAACACTGGGGTAGGCTCAGCTAAAAAATATATTTATACAATACTGTTTATGAGCAGAAAGGAATTAACCCATTTAACATCAGGGAAACCTGCTTCCTGCAGTGGCACACAAGTGTGCGGCTGGAGCAATTAACATGGGCAAAGAAGTGTAAAGTCACTCAGCTGGTGACAAAAAGTGCTGCTCTAGGACCAAGCAGTGACCGAAGAGGAAGTAATACCATCACCATCCTTGCAGCGCATCCGCTTTGGTCCTGTGCTGCCACAGTCACGGTGCAACCTCTCGCAGATGCTCTTGCTCTGATCTGAACCCACCGCATTGCTGAATCAGCAGAAAACCTGGGGCTACTGGAGGGATGTGAAAATTTTTGTTAGGGAAACTAATACTTTCACAAGCGGTGAAATAACAACCAGAGCCTGGTTTCTGATGGACCTGTGACTTGTGGATTCTCTGATGTCTGGTGGAGATGCATCCCCGCAGCAATCCTTCCCCCAGGAGGGGCATTAGCGTCCTCATCTTCTTTCAGCCAGCTATTTGCCGTGACTTTGTAGTACTCTGATATTGCTCCAGCTTGTATCCTACATCAAACTGAAACAGCTCAAAGGTTCAAAAGGTGTGGGAGAGACTGCAGGTCAACGGTCATGCAAAGTTATGGACAGACAAACATTTACAGAGTCAGCATTGCGGAAAACCACATTTTCTTAAGAAGGAAGGGTTAAAAAAAAAAAGCTGAAAGTTTTATGAATTCTCAGCAGACAGGGAAAATGCTGTAATGGGAATACAATACGAAAGAGCTTTAAGGCAGAATGAAGGACCTCTGAAGTGCCACTTAAGTAGTACCATGATGGGGGAAATGCAGCATCTTCGAGCAGACAAAGCCAAACATGAGTGTGGGTTTGGAAGAAGGAAGCAGAAAGCCAGAAGCAAAGGAGCCACTTAAACCAGCATGGAGGAGCAGGAGGGAATGGGGAGAGCACCCAGCCCTGTGCCGGGAGTGGCAGAAAAGAGGAAGCAGGAACTTTATGGAAAAGAGAGGAAAAAACATAGCAGGAAATACCCAGGTAAAAGCAAGCCTGAGAACCCACTGCGTGGGTGGGCTCACCACCCCCAGCGCGTCTTCTCAGCCCTCCTGCCCCACACACCGTGGAGGGCATCTTGGAGCTTGAATAATGGATTTTGTTCTGTATTTTCCACTCGTCGGTGGCTCTGAGGACCGGGTCTGGCAGGAAACCCTGATGACATGCTGACTGCAGGTGTCAGGCTCCAGTTCCCAGATGCTGTCACATGCGATTACTGAAGACTTCAGTGTAGCCAGACTTTCAGCTCTGCAGAAATGCTGCTTTTATGACATTCAAGAAAAAGGTACCACCCTCCTGCCTTTGCTTGGACATTGAGGGTACTCAGCGTTTACATTGTTAGATATGGGAGAGCAGAATGGGAGCACATGCCCAAAGGAGAAAGAGCCTGCCACGGGGAATATCCTGCCCTTCTCTGGGTCCATAGCTCCAGGACAGGAGCTTTATCAAATAATAATGGAGCAGTTTTTATTCTGGCAAAAGAGATGTGTCGATAAACACCTCTTTGGTGCGATTTCTGGCAGCTGAACTGTGATTTGCATGGCCTCTGCAACTACCTCGGGATACAGCTACACATAACACATGGATTTTTGCTGATAAGAATTGAATGTCTCAGTCTGAACAGAATTGACCCCTCAGTAAATACTGCCCTAACAAAAGCTGCCTTGCATCACCCGGGGCTGCAACACTGGGCAGCTAAAGGTGGGCTGCTCCTGCTTGAACGTGGACAGCCTGGGACAGGGGGATCAAGGGAAACAATCCAACCAAGTTATCTGACAAAGGCTGGAGGAGGGGAGATGGGACAGAATATGTCCATCATGTACAAGGGCTGGGTGAGTGCATCGTCCCGCATCCCACAGCGGCTCACTGAGGACCAGAGCGTAGCAGGAGGAGAGAGCTCAAAAAATTCCTCATAAACTACGGATGTGCCAAGATGAAGAATCCCCCAGAGTCTTCCTGTTATTATTTTGAAAAGAAAACAAATGAAAATGTTTTTTATTATTAAAAGAGCCTATCTTGGGAAGCTGAAGACCTCCTCAATATCTGCTTGCATTATTAAAGGGAATGAATCATTAAATGCACCTTGAGATGCAGTCATAGGTGGCAGGATAAATCAATCCCCAGAAAAGTGAAGCATCAGCTGAGGCTCTTATTTGCAACTCCTCTTCAGAGCAATTTCGAGGTATGCAGGCCCCTGCTCCAGGAGGGCACCTGGTTCCTTTCATATTAATAACCCCCATGCAGCGCTTAGCAGCACGCAGAGCCCAGGCTCGGGGGAAAGCTGGTGTTTTCGGTACAGAAACCACCGTCCATGGAGGAGCCCAGGCCTGGGCTTGGGAGAAACATAGTGCGCTCTCTTTGTAATGATGCTAAAGGAAAAAACCAAGCATCAACTCTCGGCAATAAGATACATTAGCATGACAGATGGCTTGCAGAAAAAGAAAAACTATCTCGGATTTTGAGATTTGTGCTGACTGCGCCACAGAAAGGAACTATTCCAACTAGCATCTGTACAGACTAATTGAGGAGCATTGAGAGCATCAACCCAATTTGCCGCCATTGTCGAGCAGTCATTGTTCTTGATTATTTTTCTCAATTATCCCCTCAGTCACAAGTCTGGGGACAGAGAAAATGCCACTTTGGGTTTTGCCTTCCTGTGCCTGTATTGGCTCTCCCCGCTCCCTTCCCAGGAGGGCATGCCGAGCCGTGCTGAGCAGTTTTGCAGGCTGCAGCTCACATCCCTTCGGCAAAGGTAATGCAGCTTTCCTGGGTACCCGAGGTTATTCCTGCCTGGTTAAACAAGTCCATCACGAAGCAAACATTGTGATTCATCAATATGGCTAAAGGCAACCGAGTTTGTAGCCATACGGCCATGCACAGCTGTCATTTTGCATTGCCGTAACACAAAACCAGGGCTTTCTCTGAAGAAAATTCCTGTCACCATTGAAGGTACCTGGGGGAAATGCCTCTCAGCACACGTGCTGGAAGCCATGGCCCTGGCACCCATCATTTATCTGTCTCCTTCTGTTTGTAAATTAGCCCTGAAATGCAAGGGCTTTTTCTGCTTACCATGTTTATGTGCTGTGGCTGCGCCCCAGGCTCCAGCGCAGAAATTAGCCCCTAACTGCAAAAACTCCCCTCGCCCATCCCCACCTACCAGACCTGCCCAAAGAAAAATGGCAAAATATTCTTCCATGGGAGTTATATCCCTTCAGGAACAGAAGGTGGCAGACGAGTTTGCTCCGTGTGCCTGGCACAAGTAGCTGTGATATAACTCTAAAGTTTAAAAGCATTTAATTTCTGGGTGCAGAGCGGGGCGGCGGAGCACCCGTCCCGAGCCGGGGCAGCAGCCCCGCGGGCGGCGATGCGCTCCCGGGCGCAGGGGTGCTCGGCCCGGGGGCTGTACGGCAATGCTGGCCAGAGAGCGCCTTCCCCACGGGTGCGCTCCCCTTGGAAACAGGCCTGGGTTTGTTAAACTCTGGGAATTTCTGTTGTAAAAAAGAAAAGATACTTGCTATTTGTTAGCTTTTAGTGTTTAAGCTACAGGCACAGCAAAGAACTGGGCAAATCAGGACACAGGGAAACCTTTCAATTTGTGTCATTTTTCTCAGTCATTGGCATTTTTTTTTTGGTAAGGTGCTCATGTAGACAACACCTAATATACACCAGAGAACAGTGATGGAACTAATCCTGACATGGTCCATGCAAAAGGCAGCATTCCAATGCAGGCAGTAGGAAACTGCCTTTTTTTTTCTTTTTTTTTCCTTTTTTTCCTTTTTTCCCCTTTTTTCTTTTTTTTCTTTTTTCTTTTTTCCTTTTTTTCCTTTTTTCCCCTTTTTTCTTTTTTTTCTTTTTTCTTTTTTCCTTTTTTTCCTTTTTTCCCCTTTTTTCTTTTTTTTCTTTTTTCTTTTTTCCTTTTTTTCCTTTTTTCCCCTTTTTTCTTTTTTTTCTTTTTTCTTTTTTCCTTTTTTTCCTTTTTTCCCCTTTTTTCTTTTTTTTCTTTTTTTTTTTTTGGCAATGCATCCATGCAGGACAGTAATTTTTCCCAGTACAGAAGAGGAGAAGGCACCACTTCCCTACAGACGGCATAGGGACAGCTTTGCCCCATGGGCTGCCCCAGGCTGTGCTCGGGGCTGCACCCACAGCAGTGGGTCTCATTAGCGAGAAAGGGCAAAGCAGAGGCAGCGCAGGCAGGTGCCTCAGGCGGGTGCCTCAGCCGGGTGCCCCAGCCTGCTGCCTCCTCCCAGCCCCGTTCCCAGCTCCGAGCTGGTCCAGGCTGGGGGCTGCAGCCTCGCCTCGCCTGCTGCGCTCCCTCTTTGCTTGGAGGCTCCAGTGGGTTTTGGCCCCTTTAATTTGGGGTGAGGAGGTGGGAAGCGGTGGGGCTATAAAAGGTCTGCAGTGATCAGAGCCCCCTGTGAGGGGCTTCTGCTCTGGCCAGGCAGTCCTGCCTTGCTGGGGGGAGGAAGGCAGCAGCTCAGGTAAGAGTCCTCCTCTCGGTTCTGGTGTTGCTGCTTTTTAACTGATGTTTATCTCATCTTATTCTGAAACCTGGTTTTCTCAGGAGCCTCTGCAGGCATCGGCAGAGGTCTCTTGCCCTGGAGAACCTGCTGGGGCTGCAGTTTGAGCATCCACAGGTGAGCTTCTTGCCTAGGGAAAAAAAAAAGGTTAAACTGGGGCCAGCAAACCCTGTGTCTGTTTGGCTCCGCTGCTGCCAGGTCCAGGCTGGTTTGGGCAGCTGGGGACCTCTCCGTGCTGGCCCGTGTCATGGGCCCAACAGGAGGGAAGAGGGTTTGTTGATGTGAAGGGCTTTAAGTGAAATGAAAGCTGCTTTCTGTTAGCTTTAAAAGCCATCTTTTTATGTTCCTGTCTTCATAACAAAAAAAAAAGCTCTCCTGCTATGTATATATAGACCATGTGTGGGTGAAAATGAGAGCTGTGCCCCCCTAAGAAGAAGCAGGGTGGGGGAGATGGGCCAGAGAAAATAATTATGGTCCTGGTGAGGAATACTTTGATTAAAAACATCAATGAGTTCCTCCAACTCTCAGCCAGAGAATACTGTAATCAGGTGGGAAACCCCCGAGTGGATAAACCACACTGCTGATTCCTCTACCCATCTTCCGCTGCAGCAAAGCTCGTGCTACAGTTGGGATTTTCAGTTTTCACCTAATCACCAGGCTGCTCATCACCAATCAGTGGTAGCTTTAACAAGAAAAGATGGTGAAAAATTGATATCCCGAGGAAACTACTTCCCTACCTTCAGAAAAGTCTCTTCGGACTTTACATGTGGAGGGAGCTGTTTCTTCACCTCTGCCCTCTGGCAGGGCTAAACTGTCCGTCGTTCACTGAAAAATCGTATCTGGGGGCAAACCCAATTTTCAGGAAGGTTTGGCTCCAGCTGCCGTCTCCCAGAACAGGGAATTTCATGCCTCCAGGTGATGATGGCAAACTTGGTTTGTGCTTTCTCTCCATGCCAGGATACTTTTTTTAATCTTTTATTTATCTATGACTTTGTCCAAATTCAGATGAAAGCCTTGAGCCTAGCATAGAGCTGGATCCTTTGAGATCCCTGGTGGAGGTTTATGACCAAAACCCTTATTTCTTCAACACTATCTTTATAACATGCATTGACATTACAAACAAATAAAGGTAAATAACAAGACTTCCCTACCCAAGTTAAACTAATCATTGGTAGTTCAAAGCTTTACAATGAAAGATAACTTTCCCACCCTATATCTTTGGAAAATTGGTATGCCATGCTTCATCTAGAGACCAACAGGACAGCAGTGGGGGTATATTTTCTGCTCAGTTCCAATATCCAATTTATAAGGAACACCTTTAGCTGGGAATTGTTTTCAACTGAGGTATGTGGGTACTGGCAAAATGAGCTGTATTGCATTAACGTTCTCTTAAAGATTCAAAAATGTTATGCAACAAAGAATTGCCAATTCATGCCACTTCTTTAACAGACTTTCTAATGTGTACTTTAAAAAAAGAAAAAAGCCTGTTTTGCAGGGTTTTCTTCTCGAGCTGTCTAGGCTTGCTATCAGGAACAGCTTCAAAGCCATTTTTCTTTTCATATGCTTGTCTGGTGTGTCTAACTGAGCATGATTACTTTTTCCTAAAATAATAGATAATTTTACCTTATAAATAGGTAGAGCACCAGGATTTTTTGTCTTTGACACTATTGGGCTGAATCTCAGGATGGCTTAGTGTAGCATGTGTTCATTATTTAATGAAATTTGTTTTGTGGGGTTTTTTTTCCTTCTACCTGAATTTGTTTCCAAGTAATGTATTTTTGTGATAGTGCATTCAAACACACTTGAAATATTAATGAGGCAAGTAATGGCCCATTTCAATTGAAGTTTGCTATAATATGCAAGTAATCCTTCACAGGTCTCTGTTTCAGTAACGATGACGATGGAAACATCTAATTTTCTCCGCAACCAAGTATTCTGGTTGGGTTTTGCTGTGTGACAGTCATTAGCTGTGCAGTGGCTGAACTCATTACAACAACTGCTGGGAGAAGGGCTCTCGCTGGTCTGCGAGTTCTTGACACAAAACTGCTTTTTGGGCCGTGTACTTGCTTTTGGTCAAATTTCCAAGAAACAGGATGGCTACTAGAAAAAGCAGACTGACTCTTAAGATGGTGAAATGCTTTTATGGACTTCTGGTCCAAAACTTGAGGTTTTGCCACCGCAACTTGGGCAGATCTCTGAGCTTTTCCTGGGGCCACCAAGGAGATGGGGGTTGGGTGGGAGATGGGACATTGCCTGGACACGCCAAGGGGGTGTTGGGGGGGGATGTGCCGACCTCCCCATCTCACCATGCGTTGCCTAGCCCAGCTGCTGCCAGCTTGACGTTATTAATAGAAAGCCCCTGGATGAAGTTTCCTTTGGAGAACTTGCCTGAAGGGTCAAGACGGAAAAAACAAAGCACAAAAGCTGCCCGTGGAGTTCAGCATCACTGGTGGGGATGGCTCCTCACTGCAGTGGCCAGCTCAGAAATGAGAGCAAGTGCCTGAAAGGAGGATGAATGCACTACGGGGAGCTCAATCTCCTGGTTTTACGAGTGGTTGTGGCAGGACCTTTGCTAATGTCATGACTTTCCTGGAGTCTCAAACCTCTCAAAGCCTCCTTCCAGGAAACACAGCCTCCTTTGTGACCCCAGAGGAGAAAACAGGTTTTGAAGATGTTAAGAGGGTCAGCAGCTTCAGAGTGAATCTGTGAGAGCTTTGCATCACCTACAAACCCATTTTCCTTAGATCGCTGACTTCTTTCAGGACTGTCAGGCTGTTTTGCGCTTAAGCTTTATTCAGACCTTGCAATGAGAGATCCCTGGGTCTGGGTGTGTTGCTGTGAACTTGGAGCAGAAGCTGTTTGCGCTGGGCTGGGACAGCAATGCATACACGAACCCTTTGCTGCAGCCCGGCCCGGGGGTTTGGTCTGGCAAGGGCTACGGTGAGGGGTCTCCCAGCCAACGCTGGGTTATCCACTGGCACAATTGAAGAAGTACGTCAGATTGATCATAGGCTGCAAATAAAGACGCCAACAGCCTAAGCTGTTTGGGCTGCTTGAATTATATATCAGTCCAGAGCTGTTCTGTGTTTTGTGCATGTTTTGTGAAGGCAGCAACCCCTCCAGGATCAAGGTGTGCGGCTGGGGAAGCGCTGCTCTTCTCTACCGAACACCCAGTCCCTTCCCCTGCTCTCTGTGCGGGGATGGGAAGCAAAAGGGAAGAAAAGCAAGATGTGGCTACCCCTGCTCCATCAGGGAAATTGGCTCTGAAAGTAAACAGCTACCCCAGGGAGGCAGGAATATGTTCGAATCCTGGAAATGTAAATCGTGCTGCAGCAAGTGCTAATCCGTGGGGGAAAGCCAGGCACCTCTGCTAACTCCCAGACCCGCTGCTGGTTTGCAATGAAAACGTGAGCCTCAAGGAGGGACCTGGAGAGGCATGTTTATGGGAGAGGGCCCGGAGCTGCGGGGTCTGCTGGGGGACTTGGCAACCTCATACTTACCATCCCTTCTTCTTCCTGGAGCCAGCAGCCTCAGGGTCAAGTCAGCTGCCAATATTTCTTGCTTCTATTCTCCTTTTTTGTTTTCCATTTGTCACTGCTGGCTATTGAAATTACCATGGTCCTGTTAGTGCTGGGGATACATGGAACATGCATGGCGGGGTTTGCAGAATTACTATGGGGATGAACTGGCGAGTCACTGGGGTGTTTGTCAGCTGGTAATTTGGCTCCGAAATTGTGGTCATTTCTTAAGCTGCCGTATTAGAGAGGGTCTGAATGTACTCATGGCAGAGATGCAAACACTTCACCTCCTTGGAATACCCTACATGGAGCTGGTGAAGGGATGTTTCTATATTTTTTCTCATACAAAGCCAGCTTTGTCTTTCTGCTGGTGGGCATGGGTCTTATTCTGGTCTTGTTTACACTGCTGTCAACTGGAAATAACCCCTCTGAAGCCAGAATATAAAATGAAGCTCCTTGCCACGTTTACATATTCTGCTCCTTACAGCATAATTTGTCCTAGTTTTTAAGTACCGAATGCCTTCGTAGGGATTTCATTATAGAGCGCAAGTTTTGTTGAGTGTATTCTGCTAGTTTTGCTGGAGGTTGCTAAGCATAGTCTATTTTTTTGGAATCCTTTGTACTGATAAGTATATTTGCCCATGCCATGAAAAAAAAAGAAAAATACTGCATGCAAGAAAATACAGCTTTGTGTCACATTCCTGGAAAAAAGACAGGTTGTTCTTGTAGAGGAAGGGCTTTCTGTACCAGGAAAACTATCTCCAGTGGCTCTTTGGGATGCAAATATGGGCAATCGGAGGGTAATTTGGAGGCTCTCAGACTTCTTGCCCAATGGTAGAGCAGTCAGTGCCGATAATTGATTTCAACCCATCTGCAAGCTGAACACCTGCTGTGCGGTACGGCTCTGCTCCCACCCTTTCTCCCTGCATCGCTGGAGTAAAATCTCCATCCTTGACCACAAGACTGGGGGCATGTTTGCTAAAATCTGAACCACAGCCTAGTGCAATGTTAGCAGTTCTGTTGCAGTATGTTTTAAATACATTGCCTTGACACTTCTGCATTTTTTTGTGGATTTTAATGGGTTTCTTTCTTTCTAAGCAAATTTAATTCCATTACTAAACAATGCATTTGACCTCCAACCTGACTTGTGCTAATTACTCGTGTGCTGAATGGGTTTTAAATCTTGTTTGGAAATACTATAGAGTTTATTGTCTTATTAAAAACACCTAATGTGAGCTTTTCTTTTTTTTTAAGACTGCAATTGGTCTCTAGTGAAACCAAACAGATAACGCAATAATTTCTCACTAAACTAATTATCAGAGCGGGATATGCTAATGTGTTTTGCCAACTGTGTCTTGTGCCTCCTCAGTTAACATGCAGCATGGTCACGGCTGTTCAGCAAGATTTTACATCTCTGGAAGCAGAAAACGGAGGCTGAATTAAGCTCCCCCCTTGCTCGCTCTCTTTTGCAGCCATGTTAACATGTTCAAGCTGAACTGCCTCTGCCTGCACTTACAGTCTTAATCAGATGTCTTGCTTCCACAGAGGACTTGCAGGGACTTAATTTACCCAGATTCCTAAGGGTATTGGATTTCTGGGTTTCCTGCTTGCAAAGGTCCCAAGTCCCCAATCTTCAAAAATTGTGCTTCTTCAGCTGTGTTGGAAATTGAGGTACCCAAAGTCAATGACGGCTTTTGAAAACATTCACAAAATGTTTCTTCAAACATTGAAATAGGTTTCTGTGCACAAATACGTGTGATCCTGAGCACTTGTATTGTGTGCTGGGGCTGACATATATTACCAAGAATGACTTCTCATTTTCAATTAACTGCAGTATGCAGTAAGGGTGGGCTTTAAAAAGTGACAAAACAACTGAAGAGTCTGCAGAAATCCTGCCCTTAGAAGTGCAAAGCCTGCAGAAAGCCCTGGGTGCTAAGAAAAATGTCCTTTTGGAAGAAGAAAAAAATTAAAAGTGAAAGAAGAAAAGTGAGGTTTCACCTTGAGCAGATGCAGCGTGTGCTTCTCTACCTCTCCGCGGAGCAGGCTACATCTGAAAAGAGAATTGCAGCTTGGTAAGGACTGGGATTTGCCTGTCTGATTGCTGCTACTGCCCAAAACAAATGAACAAAACACAATTATCTTTGAATGTTACCCAGGCTAATGTGTAGAACTGGCACTGGGGAGTAAAGAGAGTAGAGGACACCAGGCTAAAATCATTAATTGGTAATGCAGTTTGTGTATTTGTCAACATGACACTCAGCTTGGAGAGCTGCACAAAAAGAAAGCAAGCTGCAGGAAAAACAAATGCATACTAAGCCTTGTCACTGATATTTATTTAATAGCCTGTCACAAGCAGAAAATGTGGATCAAAGGTAGGAAAGGCAAGGAAGGAGCAGCTTCAGTCCCAGGCATCCGTTCTGCGTTGCATCGGGGTTCTGGATCAGGGTACGTTCTGCCACATCGTGTTACATCAAGCGAGTTGTGAAATGACGGAGCCTAATGCAGAGGGAGTGTTGGGATTGGGAAGTAAAACAACAACCCGTTGTTTTCTTATTCGTTACTCGCCATGGGTTTGCTGGTTATCCAGGAACAGAGATGCTGTTCTAAGTGAGGGGGACAGTTACTTTGCCAGACTGTGCTTGGTAGGAGCGCTGCAAATTGCTTCTGGGATTTGATGTTGTCCTGTCCTGCCTCCAGAACAAATCACACTGGTAGGAGTTTTGGATTTTTCTTTTTTAATCATTGGGAAAAACCTTTACAAAGGAACCCTTCACTCTAATTTTTTTTAAATAGTTGTCTGTTTTCTTCTTTCTATATTTTTTTCGTAGTCTCAGATCATTTCACTGGGCTGCACGTTCCTCTTCCTCAGCTACCAACGTTGGTCCTGCCCCGTCAGTGTGAACAGGGGTAAGGCTCATTGATTTCGGTGATGGAGGTTGTGCTGTATCGCTTCTCCTCCAGGGATGCTGCCGGAGAGATGCACCTTTCCCCTTTGGCCGCTGGAGCAGAGGTGACTGCTGGCCCCAAAGGACCTGCAGAGGTAACTGCCCTCGGATGTGTGTTCTGCCAAGCAACCTGAAAATAAAGCTGGATAAGGAGAAGAGATGGAAAAAGATGGTGGGGGTAAGAACTGAGGGTGCAGAAGGAGACAAAATGCCAGCTGAAAAATAAGCATTGTTCAGTTATCAAAGAACAAAATGAAAACAAAATGAACTTGAAATTCAACTAATAATTTTCATGTCTTTGCATCAGAAAATAATTTGGGAGGGAAATTGAATTAAATTATTGGAGTTCTTTTCAAAAACTTCAATGGCAAATGCTCCTCTTCCCTCCTAGCCAACCCCAGCGCTAAGAAGACGAACACTCAGTTAGAGAAATTGCAGCAAATAATGGAAATAACTGATTTATGATATTTCTTATATACTCTGTGAAACAAAAACACTTTGTGTAGAGCAGCTTCTGGGTATTGTTCCTTAAATTTAGCCCATCTGCATCCACTGAGGATGACTGTGCAGGTCTGTGTCTGGTGGCAACGAGCTGGCTCGGTGACCTTCCGCTTCCATTCGCAGCGCTGGCGGAAGCACCGGCCGCCTTAACCGCTGAAGCTGTGGACATTAATCAGCTGCAGAAGGTGCCACGCTCGTGTGCAGGAGACGTCACCTCCAGGATTAATTGGTATTGATGAACTTGCTTAGCAACCACACACGGACTGGGACCGATCCCTGGGGATGCGCAGCCTCCCCATCCCCGGCCAAAAAGACCAGCCCTTGGGCAGAGTAATGCTGGGGGCCAAGAGGCAAATGAGGATGGGCTTGTGTCAGCTCCTCCACGGCTACCGCCGCGCAGGGGTGGCAGTGGGGGCTGCCTGGGTGGGCAGCAGCGGTGCCGGGTTGACACTGGAACCCTGTTGACCCTCTGTCTAAGCCTGGACTGGCAGCTCTAATATCCAGCTGTTGGCTAAGCAGAGCCAACACCTTCAGCTTCACAAACGTTTCTCCTGTTCCATTAAACTGATGGCTTTGGGTAGGAGTTGCGGCAGCAGAATAACCCACGTGCCGACAGTGCCCCTGGAGACTCAGGCTGGGGATAATCGCATCCTTTTTATACTGCTAATAATTAACTATTAAAACAATTTACTAATGGATGTAGTGGCTTCTTTAAATGATGAATTGATATGATTTAGCACAGCTATGAGGTATGGGCTTGATGCAAATATTACTGAGTGCAAAGCCAGCCTGCATTATAGCCTGTTGAGGTCAGAATCTATTAGCCATAATTCCTCTTAGCCTAAATTCTCTTCATCCATGGAATAGGTTTTTCCTACAGAAATTATTCTAAAACCTTCAAAAACAGAGCTGCATGTCCTCTAACATATGGCAATGTATGGTCTCATTCACTAGGTGGAAAATAGGGGTGTTTTTATATAAACTCCAGCCAAAAATATAGTAGTATTACCAAACATACAAGTTTATCAGATATTTTAGTTAAATTATGAAATTTGTGTGCATGAATAGATGAAATTATATTTACTGGCATGAATTGAATGGGTTTAATCTAAATCAAAATGGCTGTTGAATGGGTGTAACACCTATTAATTGAATATGGAAACTAGTTTTACCTGATTCTTTATTTTATTAGCTTTCCAGTATTTACACAACATAAATGTCACAGAAAGTTTGATTAGATATCTGAGATCTCCCAGATCTTGCCAAATTAATTTCTGAACTCTTGACATTTCTGTGACAATGCTGCCCTAATTCTTCTTGTAGCATTTTCTTAAGAAGACTCTAATAACTTACAGTCATGTCTGACAAAATAAAGATAAGCTGTTATTTCTCTCGAAGAGATGACAGTTCCATTTTTCAAAAGAGAAGGAAAGGTTGCTCACCATTTTACTTCCTGCAGCAGCAAAATTTTCAGGTGTGGGACTGGCAAAACAGTTACTTACTGTAGGTAAAGGGTTTTTTTCTTTGCATCGAACCATTGTGCTTGGATGGAAAGGTCAGGTGTGTCAGAGATGGTTAAGGTTTTGAAGAAGACAGCTGTGTGTATGCAGAAGGAACATAAAGGGGATTGGAATAGCTTAAAGGAATAAGCAGAATCGGAAAGATTTGGGCTTTAAACTTCATTCTGCTATTGAAGTCATTGAGGAAAAGACATCTTGGGGGGAAAAAAGCAGAAAAAATGAAATATTAAATATATTTTTCTGGCTATCTCTACTGCTGGAATTACAACAGTGCAAATTACTCCAAGCTTTTAGCAGCTGAGTAGACTCCACTTCCCCTTTCTTTCCTCCCGTGAAGCAGATGCTGTTTCTTCTCCAGCCCTGGACTGGGATTGTGGGAGCAAGTGCTGGCCATGCTGCAGAAGAGGGGGGAAAAAATGGTACCCTGCAGCTACAAGCCCAGAGAAGGTAGGAATACGTGCATGTGCAGCCTGGACCTGGCTGTTCTCTTATTCTCAGCAAGGCAGATTTCTATACAATAATTAAGTTGGTTTTGCTTAGATGTTTAGTAACCAAAATCTCCTGTCTTTACCCCTCTGTCCCCCGGACAGAGGGAACCCCTGTGGTCCCCACAACATGTCCCCAGGCACCGTGGCATTGGGATGCTCTTGCAGGACGGCGAAAGCCTGTGCCCCCAGCCCTCTGTGGGTGCCGTATTTTCAGTGGCCTTTAAAGCATCATCTTGGGAGGATGGTGTTGAGCTGCTCAGTCTAGCCCATTACCCAAACCCACGAGGTCTTACATTTAAGACCCTCCAAGAAGGTGGGCATTGCCCTGCGCTCCCCGGCATCTCGCGGCACCGTGGCTGCCGGCCGGGGAACCCGCGCACCCTCTTCCACCTCCACGAGACTGCAGAAGTGCAAAGAACTGTAAATAAAACAGCACGGTTTGTCTAAACAAGAAAATCCCCGGCACGTAATTAGTTTCTTGCAAATGGGAATGGCTTCTGGCACTTTCTTTTGCACGGCTGCAGTCTGGGGGGTGTGTGGGTGTCTCACATCAGCCAATACTCATTAAATAATCCTTTCCGCCCATGCTGCCCCGTTTGGTTTGTCTTCCTCGATGATGTTCCATGAGGGACTGATTTTGGAGATTAAAAAGCTTCTGCATCTTCTCATTACCTCTGCAATGTCCCCTCTGAGAGGGGATTTGAATTTTTGCTCCCTCACATGTAATCTTTGGCGTGCCATATTCACCACTTCTATTTATTTTCCATTTTAATGCTTGTAAGACTGGAATGCTCCTTTTTATAGAGGCATTACAGTTATGGGTAAAAAGTCAACATCTGCCAGCTTTTTCAGTAGAGATGCTCTGGGGTTTTTTTCCTTACTACCTAGAAATCATTGTATTAATAGAGATCTTATTGGAATGCTTTCCTGTGGAAAATGTAAAAATGTAAAAAAAACATTTTTGCTAGAATTATTCACCGAAATAATGCGAAAAAAGGGACCTGAGGAAGCATGGGGTGGGGAAGGATCAGACATTCATATTTTGGATTTCCAAGTTCCCTGTAAGAACATGTACATATTTCAAGAAAAGCAGGCACTTTCTGCCAAAAAAAACCCAAAAAATCAGTTAAAAGTGCTTTCTTGAAAAAAAAAAAAAAATTTCAACAGGACAGTTTTAATGAGCCTAATCATGAAGTTTGACAGTAGATGTTGACCTTCTAATGGGTCTCTGCTATGAGAAAAGAGGTTATTTACAACCAGAATAGCTGTTGTTATTTTTCATTCTACGAATTAAGTTGTAGTAGAATTACTCACACAATACCATTGTTGTGTGGAGCTCTGAAAGGAATCAGCTTTCCACTGATTCTTTTGAAACCTCAGCCTCATTCTTTAATGGTTTCCTCATAGATAGCTTAAAAAAAAAAATCCAGTTGGATCAACATACGTGTGATGAACCTAAAACAGTATCTAAAGATTTATCTATTGAATTTCCTAGGCATATATTTACTGGATACATCACAAAATAGCACATTACTATTTGTTAATTGAATTGAATAATTATTCAATTGAGTCTCATATAAGAGGAAAATTTTTTCTCCATTAGCAGAGCTAAAAGCACATGGAAAACCTGTAGGTGTCTTCCAGACCTTCTTTGCATAGATCACTCAGAAAATAGTGTCTTTTTAATAGTAGTGGCAGTAACCATCTAATAACCTGAATTAGGATGGCTCTAGCAATTGGCAAGCCTTCTCTTTTTCTCCGTGTTATATATTTTGTCAAGGCTTTTCACAACTCTGCCTGCTGCAATTTCTCGTCTTTCTCCAAAAGCCGTTTTTCTTTCGAGCAGATGAGACTTGAGCTCTCTTGGGCAAAACCTCCTGTTTCCTGAATGCTCTTTAACAGCCCTCGAGAGCGGTGCTGTGCCAGCGCAGCACCGACCCGTGAGCTTTGGTGGGTACAGCCCGGCCTTGCCCTTGCACGTGCCCAGGGAAGGGAAAACTAAAGCAGGAGCTCGGGGGCTGGAAGCCCATGGTTTTGTGCATTCCACCATGGGGATGGGTCTCTGCTGTCCTCTGGCTTCTCAGATAACCCCTAGCTACTCCTGCACTTCCCCGACTCATGACAAGTCGTCAGCCCCTGGGATAAGAGAAGCATTTCCCAGCCTCGGCACACCCCATCCACCATGGCAGGGATGCTGGTGGCACTGGTGCTGCCCACCTCGGCACAAGGACCATTGAAGGACTGCCAAGTCCCACCAGACTATCCAGAATCTTGCTCATCTCTTCCATGTTCTTCTGATCATCCTTCTGAGAAGAGTTTCTTGGTGGGTGAACAGAGGAGGTTGTGTTGGATTGTGATCTTGTTCTTTCCAGGTGTTTCTGACTTAGTTTTTGACAATTTCAAGTACAAGGGGTGTGAGGTTTTTCTTTTGCATTGCCTTCAATTTGGTTCATATTTGCAGGAGATTGGCTGCTCTAGCAAAAGCCCTCTCGCAAAATTTTCTGCATTTTACAGTTTACTGCTAAATGTCTATTTTAGAGCTATTAGCCCCCCCAAAAAATCCATACCACCACGGGAGAAGCATTTAACCAGAACCTGCAGGTGTTACCAGCTAGATGTACTTCATCACTGTGTTGAGTGTAGAAACTTCAGCTTAAATCGTACCAGGTTTAAACAATTTTATACATGGCATTAATAGGATGTGAAGCGTTACTGGTCCTACCAGCTTTTCCTCCAGAGCTCTGTGTTATGTTGGGGTCACCACTGGGTTTCTTTGGAAAAAGAAGCAGGGAAGGGGAAACCCTTGAGACCTTATGGTGATTAAAGATACTGTCTTTGTCGCAAAGAGTTTATGGTTTAGCCGTGGAATAGGTGTTTGCTGAATAAGTAAGTGTGCTGTGACCTGGCCTTGAGCAGGCAGGCAGTATTTGAGGTGTGAAGAGAGATAAAAATCAATAAATACACCATTTGCCATTTACTCAGCCCAAACAAAATACTTCATCGAGACACCGGTGTAGCTTTAAAAAGTCATAGCACAAATTACGGTTCCATGGGTATGGCGAGGTTTTCTGGCATTCTGCTGGCCATATTTACAGCTCATTTACAACACTATGCCAGGGTGTTTTGTTATTATTGCTACTGCTTTTCTTCTTCTCCTCACTGCTGCTACCACATAACAGTCCGTGGCAAGGGGCTTCTGCCACTGCACGTACACAGCTGCTGAATGGGAAGAGGTGCATGGACTCTTCCAGCATCTAGTCGCCCTCGGTCAGCTCGTGAATTGGGAGCGGGTTTAAAGTTCTGCTCTTCTTGTTGAGACAAAGGCAAATCTTCCCTGTTTCTCACCTGCCATCTCCCCCTCGCTTGTTGGTGTCTCTCTCTGAAAAACTAATTGCATTGGATGTGGAGAAGAGCAATGAAATGAGAAATCCTTGACAGAGACAGGCTTAAAGCCTCTCAGTTTAGATCATCTCAGTCCAGCAGAGTTAGGAGTCTCACCGTAAAGCTTTGATTATCTCATTCAATGTCCACCTCTCAGGTGCAATTCTATGGAAAAACAGCTCTTTGGGCCCATAAGTGTTACAAACATCTGACCAAGAGGATGGGTTTGGTAACTCGTGCTCAGCACAAACTGCAGTGCCAGCTATCGCAGTGGGCTGAGCTAAAAGGATTTCCTGGTCTCTTGTGTAGAAATAAAAGAATCGAAGCACAGGGAAGATCAGATAAACTTGTTTTGGATGCTTGTTCTGTCACTGACCTCTCAGAAGTAATGGCTAGCTTTAATTTTACCTCCCAATTTCCTTTCTTAGCAGGCTGAGTGTTTATAAATTTTTTGCAAGCGAACTGCCGGAGTGTGCTCCCGACAGACCGTCTCTCTGGTGAATAATCAGCTGAAATTCTAGTGAGAAAATGCTTTCACTGGGCAACAGCCTTCCTCCTTGAATGCTGCATTATCAGCTCAAAATTATTCAGGCAGATCTGAGGAATTTACTTTAGGCAGCTTAGGAGATAAATTCAGCGCAGCAAGTTATCATGATTGATTTAAGTATTTAAGACTTATCCTAAAAACCTGTTTCACGCAATCCGCCTCCTAACACGTTCCCATTGAAGCCCTTCTTTTCAGGTTAAAATGCGATCTGAGTGCAGCGAGCAATTTCCCTTTCGCTGGCCAGGGGTAATTCTCCTCCATCCTCTGGGTGCATGGGTGATGCAGGGTTTCAGAGGCAATAACTTTCCCATCAGATTGCCTCATTTTACACTTCAGGTGACCTCAGCGAGCCTCGCCGTGCCGCTCTGTTACAGCACCTTCTCCCTTGGGTCTGAGAAGGAGCATTTGTTTGAAACAGGAATTCTTTTTTTTTTTTTTTAAAAAAGGACATTAAAGAGACTAATGTTTCTTTGTTTGGGGAGTGATTAGGAATTGGTGCTCAGGAGTCCTGGCAGTGATCAGCAGGGTGTGCGCACACACATGTGGGCTTGGAGAGAGCCCTCAGAACTGCAATCCATCACGGTGACATCCAGCTCCCTGTTTCATCTTTCAGTCTGTCTGAAGTTCGTGTACGGTTGTGCGGAGTAGCTGTGTGTGTGTTTGCTTGTATAGCACAAATAGCTTGTTGCTGGGCTGTTTACAGGTGCAGAATTATTCCTTAGAACTGACTGATAATGAGTGGAATGAGAAAACCTCCCTGGCTTTTTTTTTCCTTCCCCCCCCCCCCGCCATTGCACCGTATTCCCCACTGTATTCCTGTTGTGGTTTAACCAGCAGGCAGCCAAACACCACACAGCCACTCGCTCACTCCTCCCCCCCTCCCCCCCCCAGTGGGATGGGGAAGAGATTTGGGGAAAAAAAAAAAAGTAAAATTCATGAATTGAGATAAAAGACAGTTTAATAGAACAGGAAAAGAAATAATAATAATGACAAAATATACAAAATGAGTGATGCACAATGCAATTGCTCACCACCCGCACTGACCAATAACCAAGTAGCGATCGCTACTTCCTGGCCCACGCCTTTTATTTATATACTGAGCATGACATCACATGGTATGGAATACCCCGTTGGCCAGCGGGGCCAGCTGTCCTGGCTGTGCTCCCTCCCAGCCTCTTGTGCACTTGGCAGAGCATGGGAAGCTGAAAAGTCCTTGACTAGCAGAGTACTTAGCAACAACTAAAACCATCAGTCTGTTATCAATGTTCTTCTCATACTAAATCCAAAACACAGCACTAGGATGAAATTGAATTCTATTCCAGCCGAAACCAGGACAATTCCCAAAGAGAATCTATTTCCCACTGGATGCTGCCCTGAGAACAAACGCAGCTCATTCCAGTAGTGCCTTGTCTGGATGAACCCTCGGTCAGCACATCCCTTTCTCCAGTGTCAAAAAGATAAGGAGTTTTTTCACTGCACTTCAAGAAACTTCCCGTAGCGTCTCATCAGGATACTGCCTCTCTAAATCCTTTGAAATGTGATGCAAAATCAAGGCTCTAGTCCTATTAACCCCTTGTTCCTTCTCCCACTCCCTTTTTAACACTTTAAACTCACAAATAACTCCCGCTCACAGTTTTAACTCATACTCCAGATAATCTTTAATGTGGCATTTAACACTGCAATGAATTTCCCAGTTATTAGGACATGGACAAGAGGTAGGACTTGAGAGATGAAATCGCATGACAGGTAAGGGGCACAGTGAACTTTAGATCTGTGAGATGTGTGCAATACTAGTTCATTCTGCAGCTGAATGTGAACGCTATTGATATTTAATATCTTACCAGGAGGCATGAGTATTTGAAGGACAAGCATTCATAATTTGCTTTGACATTTGACATGATCAAGCAAGTAAAGGGATAATATTCCGTTTCTCTATTGTCAAAAAGATAATGAGTTTCATAACTGTTGGTGTTATGGGAAAAAGACAACCTATGTAGTGTAAAATGTGCGAGAGCTGCTATATATTCTTCTATAAATTTTGTATATCGTGTTCTTTTGATGGCCCTATTCAAACACAGCATGCCTATCCTTTTTAATTTTCTGGTTTGCTGTGCAAGTCTCTAGCAAAAAAGAGATTTCTTAAAATCAAAAAACGTTTTCTTCAAATTATTTATAGAAAGAGCAGTGCTGTCATCGAGTCTGTCTCATCATATCATTCTTGGGTATCAATTTCCAGGCTCAGATGACAAACCGTAGCAGCTACTTTTCCAATAGCAGCATCTGGCTTCCTGGCAAACTCGAAATGCAGTTATCTGGAAAGCTTCAGTGTTGCTTCTGAGCACATTTTATTTATTAGAAAGCAGTTGTGTTGCTCTGCTTCCCATGACTAAGCCAAAGAATATTTAATATATTAAAAGGAATAATAGAATCGAGGCCAAGCTGTTGTCCTTCAGGTGGCAAGGGAACGAAAATATTTTTCCTTTAAGACCGTCCCTTCAGCTCTGAAGGATAACCTGAAACTATTCATGCTGACTTCAGATGATCTTTTAGAGGACTGAAAAAGAAATTCAGCCTTACAACTCCTCAAACAAAATTCAAGTTCACCTTTTTCTAGACTCAACTCTCTAAAACGTGATGGTGACTTCTCTGCCAACCTTCCCTTGCTGGGGGAAGCAGACCCTCCACACAGGGGGGGTCCACAGAGGTGAAAGACCTACGTCCTTGCGATATATGATGAATGATAATAGAAGGAACAGGTGGGTCGGTGGGTCAGGTACTGTACCAGCCCCCAGAAGAAGTGAATTCAGCCTTTGTTTTGCCTCAGAATTTATGAGCTTGGCAAGTCATTTGGATCCAGCTCTGCAAAGGTCTCCTAATGTGGTTCAGCAGGTATCGCACTAACCTGCAAGATCTGATCCAACTATGTGAAAATATAGTTCCAAGAACAACTTTGATATTACTCCTTCTTAAATATACCTGTGACATAACTGATACCTTCTGCCACGTCCCGTATTCTTGCAAGGCTCTTTGCTGGGGCTGGAGATCTTTGCGCTTGTGGAGCTCTGCTGCTAACCTGGTGAGTTGAATCGAATCCTGTGCCCTGTGCATAAAAGGAGATTATCTGACACTGTACAAAATGTATGAAACATTTCTCCAGTTCTTCATATGTACAATAAACTGAAGGAAATTATTAAGGATTTGTTTTTTTTTTCATAATATCAGCATCGAATTAGATAGGGAAGATATCAAGACCCATAAGAGACGACAATAGTCAATCATGTATATGTCCTTATAGCTTTAGGACATTCCTAGATGCTAAAATTCATTCTCACAAGCATAGAGCTAAAAGTTGAGAAAGAACAAGGGAGAATGAAAGATCTGTTCCAGGCTTTGGTGATGGTTAGACTATATCTACATCAAAAGCTCTATTTAACTGAAGTGATTATTTTCATTCTGAGAAAGAACTCTCTTGAGTTTTTCTTGAGCAATTTCCAAAAGTTTCTTTTAGCGAAATCCTAGTTTTAGTTTTCTAGATGATAGATTTAAAAAAAAAAAAAAGCCTAATCTATGAAAGTCAATGTGTCTGACACTTAGCAGAAGCAGTAACGATAAATGGTAACATCTTGCAGTTTTCTTCTGGTACCACTGGTGTCTCTGGGGCAGGATTTTATTAGTGACAGCTTTCCCTGAATCCAGTTAAAGCCAAAGTTTCATCTCCAAAGTAACCGTTATGCAGTTCAGAAACAAAATGATCAGGCGCAGGATTTCATTTAAAGCTTTGAACATCAACATCAAGGAATCAAAACAATTCTGTTTCAAGTTTCTGTTTCTCCATAAATATTTCTGGGTTTGGACACTCGCCCTTGCACAGGGGGAGCTAAACTACTGTGGGGCTTTCTCCTCTCATTGTCGTGAGCTTCTGCCTCTGCTCTGAGCTTGGACCAATTGGGTCCTAATTCTGATTGAGGACGGGGGATGCCGCTGCAGTGCAAAACACCCTGCCGAGGCTGCTTCACTGCTACATTCGATGGCAGTACTAGAAGGCGGTATGATAAGCAAAGTCTGCAAATCAAAGTTTACATGATGGGCAACCTTTACTACATATAGTGGGTTAGATAGCTTTCACGTTTAAGAAAAGACTACACGCTTTTTTGCTCTGGAGGAGCATAAGCACTTTTGCCTTCTTTCCGCCACAAATGGAGATTATTCGATGGTTGGATTTAATGAATTCAAAATCCTTAGAAAATCACTAAAGCCAGACATCAATGTAAAATACTCCACCAGCTTTCAGTAGTGGAATATAATATTAGCTCTCCCACAATCTACTTCATGCATTTCAAAAGAATAGAGAACATTTTTAAACTAAAGAAGATAGCTTGGGCAGAAAATTATTGTCTGCCTCGGATGCTTCTCTGTAACCCTTTAGGAGCCTGAGTTATTTCTCACAGGGCAGTAGAAACAGAAAGAGATGTTTTCTTTGCAAAAATGCAGGACGAAGAAGAGGAGCAAGAGATTTCGTTCTGTCGAGGTACCGTTACCTTGCACAATCAAGAGGACCGTGCGGGAGGGTTGCCGCAGGGCTGTGGCTCCCAGCCCGTGGAAAACCCTGCAGTTGTGTGTCCCCTTTCTGCTGGCGGAGGCTGCTGAGAACCCACCAGACCCACCGCCGTCCATCCCGTCTCTTGTTGCACGTCTGGGCAGGGAGCACTTGAGGAGGATATTTCTGTGCCGAGGGGGAGCCCTGCCCTGGTTACAGCCCACCCAGCCCTTCCCCTGCTGCTTGCTATGGAGAGCCAGCCGTAAGCAGCTCTCTCAGGCAATACGGTAACGCAAATAAATAATATTAATTAAGGCTTGATAGGTTTAAAAAGCTATGGAAATCGCTTCTCTCCTGCTGTTTCAGTATCTCATTTTCCCACTCTGTCCAAACCCCCAAAGCCCAGAGGTACAAACATATATTTTAAACGAGAAGTTTGTTGAACCTCATTAAACTTAAATGTTCGATCCAGTTTTCTGAACGAGGTTTCACTCTGCTTTTGAGTTTACCTGCCTTCATTCTTCCATCCCTAATGGAGACATTCATTTAGAAGGTGATTTTGCAAAGGCACTGATAGACCTACAAACTACAACTGAAAAGAAAAGCATAATTTACATGCTTAAGCCAAGCATCTAACTTTGGAGCTCTTCTATGTTTATAGGCTTCAGTCTGAGCAATTTGCTGAGGTCTCTGCGAAATAAAAACCAGCTTTTAATTTGTACTTGCTTTTTGCTTTCCCAGTTTTTATGAAAAGGACGAGCAGCTGAAAAGCATCTCTGCGTTGGTATGCTGAGCAGTGGAGTCACACAAGCACCTGCAGCCATCCACGCACTGCTCGGGAAGAGCGCTGTATTTCTCGAGGTTTGTAGCTCTTGTCCTCCCACTCCCTAATTCATATACATAAAACTGGTGCGCTGCCACGTTCCCTCCACACAAATGCATTAGCTGATCAGGAAGGCTTCCCATTCATCTGGCTTGTCACTCGGATGAGGTGGAGGCAGGACCGACTTGTCAACTCGCAGTGATGAGAGTCAGGGGTGGAAGGCAGGATAACATAATAAAAAATGGTGTAGCTATTTCTCCCCTTGCTTTTCCAAAGGCAAATATTTTCGGGTGCTGGATTCTCTCCATCCCCTTCCAAACAGGAGAAAGCCAGCAACCCAAATACTTGCCTACAACCTCCTTGCGTAACTAATTGCGGAGTGAGGCTGCAGGAGGAAATCATGGCTAAACCCCCACGTTCGCTCTGCTGTAGCTCCCCGACGATGCGGGCACCCTCCTCGGGATTGCAACACTTGCTCCCTGCTGTATGTGGCACCGTTTCTAGGGTGATTTCCAGGGCGGCCTGCGCAGCAGAAGGAAGGTGCGCGTAACCCACCGGAGAGGCAGCAGCGAAGGTGCAGAGCTCTGCACCCCTCAGGTGGGCAACACCTTCCCGATCTCCAGACAAATTCTGGCCGGGCTCTGGCGTGTGCGGGGTCGGGAGCCGGACGGGCACACGCTCACACCTTCATCCCCCGTGAAGTTCCCACTTTAGACGTGGCATCGCGCTCCTGTGGCCGGCAGAGCCCACCGAGAGCAACCGAACAGNTCCGCCCCCCGCCCCGTGACTCGGCTGCCTCCCGCGGGCGGCGGCGGCTGCCGGGCGGTGTCGTGCGGCCCCCCGCGCCCGTGCGGGGACTATGAAGCACCATGGTGTGGTGTGACCGTGGCGTCCAGATGCTGCTGACCACGGTGGGAGCCTTCGCCGCCTTCAGCCTCATGGCCATCGCCATCGGCACCGATTACTGGCTCTACTCCAGCGCCCACATCTGCAACGGCACCAACATCACGGCGGACGAGGCGCAGGGGCCGCCGCGGCGGGCGCGGGGCGATCTCACGCACTCGGGGCTCTGGAGGATCTGCTGCCTCGAAGGTACCGGGGGGCCGCGCCGCGCCGGGCCGGGGGGGAAAGCAACTTCCCGGGGGGCACCGGCTGCGCGCCCGGAGCCGCCGGGCTGAGCCCAGCCGGAGCCGGAGCCGCGCCGCTGCCTCGGACACGGCCGAGGAGGAGGATGGCGTTACCGTGGCAACCGGCATCTCCGAGATTGCCATGGGAACCGGGCGGCGGGATGCGGAGCTCTGCCCGGGGGAGCTCTGCCCAGGGGGGCGACCTCGCTCCGCGGTCCGTCCCCCCCTGGGGCTGAGGGACCTCGGGGCTTCAGGGCTTTGGGGGGCTCCTGGCGCGTTCGGGGCTTTTCGGGGCACATCTGAGTCCTCCAGCCTTGGGGTCTGGGGAACCCCCGGGGCTTTGGCCTCAGGGGCTTTGGGGCTCAGCCGCAGCTCTCAGGCAGGACAGCAGAAACCCAAGTTCCTCCCCGTCTACCCTCAGTCAGAGACACGGGAACCTGGTTGAACCTGATGTTGCTACTGTTCAAGTGCTGCAGCGTGGACTCAAGGTTACTGAATAGAGCCCAAGGGTCAGGCTGAATAATATTAACAAATAAAAACATACGCGTTTTAGTGGCTGGGATGGGTAGCAGGACACCCCATTCCCCGCAGAGGCCAAACATGTGGCTTTTTCACTGAAAATGGAGTTGTAGAGAAGGCGCGGCGGGTAACTACCGGGACAAAGAAACACATGGGTGTTTAGAGGATTTGGCGTAGCAGATCGGAAAGCCCAGATGGGAAATAACATCTGTCAGGCGAGTGCGCGGAGCTCTGACCGTGGGAAATCAGCACATCCCCAGGAAAGGGACAGACGCAGGCGCTGGCAGCGGGTCCAGGGCCATGGTGGCTCCGAACCCCCTCACCCGCTGGGTCCATGCCCACCGTGCGGACAGCTAACGGAGCCTCAGGGATGCTGGATGAAAGGGAGAGCGTAGAGGAAAGCTGTTGACTTTTGCGGAGCTGCTTTGTGGCTCGCGGGGGTGGGAGCATGCTGGAGTCTTTCTTCCCACGGCATCGCGCTTGGCACATCGGCTTCGGTGCACCTAATTCCATCAGCACAACTTAGCACACGTGAACTTTGCAAACCTGGTTTCCTGGTTTATTCTGACAGCCAGCTCAGCTCAGACGAGCCCAGCTATAGTTCAGAGTCTAGCAGCTCTATTCACGGGCTTTTTTCTCCCCAGAAAAGGCTGTGGCAGGGTAGAAGCACCTCACCCTCATGTCTGTTCTCATCTTCTCCTTTTGCTAGCAATCAAGGCTACAGTGTAACATCATTTTTCTCTTGAAATAGCAGATTTGCTACCTAGTAATAGTATATATACGTAGAATAGCTGTAGGACAAGAAAATATTTTTAGACAATAAAGAGAGAAGGAATTACTGAAATGTGAAGGTTTACGGGTAATAATAATGCTTGGCTTTATAACTCCTAAAGGAAATCTAACTCTCGGTGGGGGCTGTTATGACACCTGGGAAATGAGGGCTTGCGTCTGAGAGCTCCTGAGTTTGCCTGAGAGATGCTGAGCATCCTCCACTTGAACCGAATCTTGTGATCTTCACTGAGCTTGTTCTAGTGTCTTCAGTCTCCGTTTGCCACGGACAATAAGTTTGTTTGCATCTTGCGGGAGTTGCTGAGCATGCTCTGCTAGACTGGGCCTCTCATCTGTGGGAGAAATCCCTGAGTTTCCCGAAGTCAGGATTTCTGCGTGGTCTTCCAGGAATCTCATAGAACTGCAGTGCAGCTTTGACTGAAACTGGTGGAATTTTTCCCTTGATTTAAACTGGGCTTAAGAACTTCGTTAAAAAATAAAAGAAGTCAGTGAAGTCATGAGAAATGGGCAGCGCTGCAAGCAGTGCCCAGTAACGCTGGCTGCTCCCCAGTCTCACGGCACTACTGGGGCAGCGCCTGTGCCTTCCTCAGCACATTTTATTTGCAAGGGTGTTTGCTGAAAAATTGCACCCAGCAATTGTGTGCAAGTGAACCTTGAATCCTCATCAATTCAGGGGACAAAAAAGCATTTCATGTGGCCCATCTATCCGACGGCAATTGAGCTTTTCTGCTCAAAATTCAAATGCTCATAATCAAATTACGAAGTTCCAAAATTTAAAGTTGTCAAATATGTGCTAAGAATGGACAATTTGAGAAAACTGTCATCTGTTCACAGATACAAGGAACAGAGACTACATTCTCTCCTACATTTTCAGTATGTTCTGTCTTTGTAAGATAAAATCTGTAGATACATTAAATTATTCATGTTTTAAACCATATTATGGGACTTTGATTTCCACACGGAAAGGTTCCTTTGTTTCATAAAATAATAAAACCATTTCTAGATGCTGATTTAAAACAACACACCCTTGATTGTTTCAGACCATCACTCATTGGGAGTGGATGGGTCTTTTAGTAAAATCAACATAGTAGTTGCAACTCTGAGGAAATACAGAGCAAGAAAATAATTTCAGTTATAGATTTTTATATGTTATTAAATGGTCTGGCTTCAAACCTATTTTTAGAACTCTTTTTGTGTTTCGGAGTAATCATTATAAAAACCTACTTAATTTATTTTAATGGTCTTAAGCACCACTTCACTCTTACCTCAAAAAGACAAATCTAAGACACAAAAGCTGAAAATACCTTGAACAGCCCCTCAAATTGCTTTCGACATGAATAAAACATTTTGTGGAGTAAATTTCAGGTCAACTGAAATTTTCCATTAAAATGTTTCTCAACTATATCCATAAAACAACTTGTATGCTGGATTTTGAGCCGTCACCTGTTCAGTACCCCAAATTCCAAGATTTCAAACAAAATTGCTGAAACAGAATGGAAAAGAATAACCTTCTAACTAAATTATTAGGTGTTCCTCAATGTTTTCCTGTTTTTCTTCTTCGGGATGACATTTTACAACAAATTAACATCGTCATGATAACTGGAGTGATACAGTTTAGGGATCCGGCATATTATCTGTGTTTGGAGCTGCAGTTGTCTTGGGGATGAAATCATGTTTCAGTACTAGTAGTCGGTACTACTACAGAGCTTAGTCACTCAAGAAGGAGCGTTAATGATACATCAGTCAAACTCTTGCCTGTATAATCTCGATTTTCTTCTTCTACCGTGTTTGTCAAAGGTGGAGGTAGGAGGCTCATTGAGTGGATTTTAAACAATAGCAGTATTTCTGCATGAATTTTTAAAACTTCTATCCAAGTTAATTGCCTTGGGTAGGAAACTGTTTAAAATAATTCGTGGTATGAATGGGCGTATAGCAGAAGTGGGTGCTATTCGACTGAGCCCCTGCAGTAAAATGGCCCAGGGGCTCCCTGGCAAAGCTGGTTTTTGGTTTTCCAGGACCACAGCATCTACAATAACAGTTTTGACAGCTCAAGTTAAAACAACCTCTGGAGTAAGAAGTTTCTGATGAAGCCCCATGCAGCCATCCTGGCCACACCTGAAAGCTGCACCCCAACTCACAAATTAATAATAAGAGCAAATCAGCCCCATTTCAAGGGACTGCTGCTACGTTCCGTGTCCCCACTTGAGCTACAGTAGTTGTCACAAGCTGTGGGTTCCTGTCAAGATGGTGAAGACCAGTCTTGCAAACACAGCAAATGCTGTGTCTTATGAATAATCCTTTCATAGTCAAGCAAACCTGAGAGAGATTAAACCACCATAATTGTCCAGCACCGTATTCCTATGGTAAATGTGCAGCACAGCTATGTAAGCCTTGCACAATCTTAGTCACAACAAGGATCTGCTATTAAAATACTTGCCTAGAAGACAAAAAAAAAAGTATTTTAAAACCACCACTTTATCCACTGAAACTGCTTATCTTGGTGAACAATCGTGCTGAAGTTAATAGGACAGCTCACAATAGAGAGCTCTACAGGCCCTGTGACATCAAGATATGAAATCAAGTAACGTACTTGTAATTTAAATTTATTCAAAGCGTATTTTATTAAACACTTCACCATACGAATGTCTTTGAACCCATTGTGTCTACTGCTTTCAGTATTCCCTGTTTGCATTTACTTTTCAAGTGGTGCACTTGGTTATTTAATTCACGTGGAACCACGTGTCCTTCCTGACAGGGTGGCTGGAACATTTATAATTGGGAGGAAGGATCGAGTAAATCATTTATGACTTGAAAACTTGCACAAATACACATTTGCACAATTATTTGCAAGTCTTCAGCTTGGATGAATGCGCACAAACATGGGAACTGCAGCACACGCATGCGCTGCTTCCATGGATACTCTTGAAAACAAAATAAAAATGCTTATACAAATGTTTGAGGCAAGCAAATAAAGGAAGGCTGCCATCCATCAGCGCTGCATCCAAAAAGAATGAATATTCTTTAGTATTCTCAAAGCAAGGCTATGAAGTCCTAGCACCACCACTGTAATAAACTAAATACAATGCAGACTTTATGTTCAAATGCTATTGCCAAAGTTTTATTTGTCGAAGAGCAAATGTTACATTAATACCAGACATGACCTGCCTTGGAGGTTATATCCACAGGCGCACGAAGAGGTGGTTGGTCGTCTCAGTTTTTACAGGCACGTGAGCCTGCATTCACGCTGAAAGAAGGCAAACGGGCAACACACAAACCTCTGTCTCTGCTATGAAAAACTCACTCTGTGTTTGCTATTTTTTGGACAATATATATGTATTTTGTACATGCATTATAGGTCCTGAAGAGTGAACTTTCATTCACGAATCTTTCAGAACAAATGTAAACACGTTAGAGAAGGACTTTTCTGAGATTCAGCCCATGTTTTCATGCTCTCTTTCCATACATCCTGCTCACACCATCTCCGTTTCCTTGGTAAAACACGTGCTGTTGAGAAAGTGCCTGTGCTGCACTCATTGTTTTTAAAAGCGATTCTCAGTGCTCCAATGTCATCTTTGCAACAGTGTTTGAAGCAGTGCGGTTTTGTCAGCAATTGATGGAGTGATTTTTGACAGACTTTTTAGGTTAATTTTTTTCAAGAGCATTCCATTTGCTAGAGAGCGTTTCTGAATTTGGAGCAATCTTGAGGGATTGTTCAGTCTCTTCGAAATACTGTCCTTAGTATAACGTATTTTAAAATACTGAGAAATTTTGTGCTGGAGGAACTGTCAGCAGATGGGTTAAGGCATTTTATCTATTCTCTTCTCAAGTGAAAAAAGCACGGATCACCTAAATGCACCTCTTTGAACATTTGTAGCAGAGATTCTCAAATGCCCATATTGATGTAACAAAACATCCATTCTTCCTGAGACGCTCTATGAAACAGGGTTCTGAAGTTAATTGACTGAATATATGTCTCTCTAATGAATTAATTTGCTTTCTTGAACTCAATCTACTATATAGCCAGTAGGGAGCTATCAGGCTACATGAAGGTTTTGGTTTCTTCTCTGTGGCTCTCAGCATGTCAGATATCCCAATGCAAAACTTAGAACCCAAAGACTTTCTGTGCATTAGAGATGCTCCCCAAAGGCTGTAAACCGATGAAAGCACATTTGTAATCCAGCTGTAAAGCTTCTTCAGCTGTACAAGATGTAATGTGGATAATATTAATCTCACCGAGGCTTCATAAATGTTATCTGAAGAGTCAAGGATGCATTGGGTTATACAAATAGGAAACCCGTGGCTGTGTTGTGCTGTAGTTACTTTTTTATTCTGTGTATAATTATACTGCATATTGTAGGTGGTTGACAGATGGCATTTGTGGTAGTATCCGTCAGAGCCATAGTAAGTCATTTTGGGGTTCTCAGGGACCTTTGCAATGTAATCTTTGGGCTTCTTCCAGCTGCCATTACCTTTAACTCACCCTCTGCCATGGGCTTTTATTACTGGTTTTAGATACTGGCCGGAGCTCGTAGCCGTTGCACCTCGTCAGGGCTTGCCCTGCCTTCTGGCAGCTCTACTCACCCTCACCAGTGTGAGCTGGTAAAACAGGCAAATATGACAAGGTATTTTTTTGTTCCTGTAAAATTTCAACACAGTAATTATTTCTCCAGTGGATCCTGTCCCATTCGCTGGGTCACTCCGCGTTACTTCTGCCCAGATCATGCTGTCCAACCTGCAGTTTTGGTCAGGGTCTTGCCAGGTGCAAACCACATGAACCTCCTTAAAAAGCTGGGGGAGAAGGAGTGTATATCTGGTATCTCTGACCCGTAGCGTTGTGTATCTTTACAGAAACAGAGAAAAAAAGAGAAAAAAAAATATTAGGAGGGGTGACTAGTGCTTTCATTTAATTCTCCTGAGGCAGTAGGAGTCCTTAGGTACTGAGTGTAATCTGATGTCTGTTATTAATACCTCTCAGATATTGAGTTGGTGTCTGTGGTTGGCGTGTCAAAGAGCTGAGCAGTCATTCCTGCATCCCCAAACTGGAAAAGGAGAGGGAGAAGGAGGAGGATGGGCCGCTTGGCGGTCTGGGCTTCGCTAGGTTTCCTGCCTGATTTGGGGCCAGTCACTTTATCTTTCTGCCCCTGACTGGGATAACTGTGCTGCTGCCCACCTACTTTCCTCTCGTACTAATAATAGAAGGGAAAAGAAGATGTGGAGGAACTGGGACACGGCAATAGGGCTGCCCAGCTCAGAGAAGGTGTATGAACATGACTTTAACTGGGTTTGACGCATTTTGCATGCAACTTATGTTTTATACATACAATATTTTGTGTTTAAGCATGTCTTCCTTGAGGGACAGGATTAAGTCTGATTCTCCACCTACATAAATTTAAACTGCTTTCTAGGAAGGCGGTGGAATTATGCCAATATGAAGCCAATATAAGAGAAGGGATCTTAGATCTGTCCCTTCAATTGGACCTTTTACTGCTGGTCCCTCTTTTCTGAGCCAAGACTCATCTCAGGAAATAAATCATACTATTGAACTGAAAAACTGGTCCTGCTTCCAAACATTTCTTTGTGCTTATCTTCATTTTAGATTTCTGTTTACTGGTATTTATTATGTCGCAGACTTATGGTTCACCATCCAAATTCTTACCAACAGATGGCAAGGCAGGATGCACAGGAGCAGTAAAATAAACAGGATAAATGCACAACTGCCCATATGTCTGAGAGGCTGATACACATTTATGACTTCAGAACAAAAGGATGTTTTCCATAGACAGCTCCGGTGCTGGGCAGGCCTTCTCGCTATTTTCTGCCTTGCCCTAAAGTCTCTCACTTCTTCAGCATATTTTGGTCAGTTAAATTACAATATATTTTGTCCTCTCTCTTCTATTCCCAGATAGTTGTTTCCTTTAGTTATTTGTCTCCACTCCCAAAGTACATCAGTTCATTTTACCTGCAAAATTTCAGAGTGGAAGGTGGCTCTTTCCTGGGCTTTGGCTTCTATTTTTTCTTTCAGAGTCGTCATTTTGGCTATTTTGAGGGGCACACAGAGGTGCTGGGGATCACAGCAACATTTGAAATGGTGACTTTTTCTATATTGGGATTTATTATAATATTAATGATATGTGACCTCTCTAATCTCTCAAAATAGCAAGCCCCAGGGCAAACTGCCTGCAGGATGGATGGCCCAGCCTAGGCAGATTTTAGCTAGATTTCCCTTCAAATCTGGGGGCATTTTTGCCAGTTGTTGCATGCTGTGGGTCAAATGCAGTGAAAACGTTGAAACAGCTCTTGATTTAGCCTGGCAGATAGTCCGGCCCCTCTTTCTCCTCCTCCTTGTGGCATCCTGTCATCTGAACATCTTTGTTCTCATTCCCTTTTCGCCTCTCCTTGCTGAAATGTTGTAACTTTCCTTCTGCTAAAAAGGTACCTTCAAAATTAGCTTTTCAATGACGGTGCAAGAGTTTTTCTTTAGAAAACTGGTAGATGCCGCCCCAGGTAGAAATTTAGGATTTAAAATTTCTCTTCTTAACTCTTCAGCATCTCTATACCCTCCTGCTGAGGAAAAATGTATAATCATATACTTGTCAAAAGGTATGAGGTTTGGGTTCTCTTTTCTCTACCTGTTTTACTTTGTTTCCCATGTGTTTATCCAGGCTCCTGCTTACTTTACAAATAGCACTCTAAGTTCTTTTTCAATAGAATTGAATCATTTTCTTGTCAAATGTTGTATGTGAAGGAATGCTGGATTATAAAGATGCGGTCATGATACGGAGAGATGGATGAAGGGAGTGTGCATTATGGAATTACAGTATTTCCTGTGCAGATTGCCAGACCCTGATATGAATTAACCTCTTTTATTGTTCTTTTTCAAGCATTCCGCCTTTTAATTGCTGTTTTGGAATTGTGCCACTTAGTTATGCCCTTTGAATGCTTCTCACTTAGCCAGTCCCGTTAGCTTGATAATGCCAAATATTTCAAAGATGTTCAGAAGCGCCAAGCATCCCCTTGTTCGAGTGGGAGAGGTACCCAGTTCAGTGAGGAATTACCACCCTCGTTTAGTTGCCAGGCTTATTTTCAGATTTAATTAATAATCATTTTTAAGTCACTGTCAATCCTCTACTGGAGGTTTCAGATCAGTTTTCTCCCATTTATACATTTTAAATAATGCAATTTTGTGTAGAATATGGATGACTGAATATTTTGTCCTGTCCAAATATACAGCACTCAATAATGTTAGGAATGTTATTGTGTCTTACTTGCATTCCAGAGGCATAGTGTATCTGTTGTTGCTGCTAGGCATTAAAAAGAAACCATGACATGTCACGATTATGACTTGAAATAGGCTCTTGCCAAAGGTACATTGCCCAAGTATTATCAAATCTAAAATACAACTTACTGCATATACCTACCTTAGAGCTGTGCCGACCTATCTCATGGCTCACTGAATATCAGTGATGGCTGTTAGCAAGACGCTGGATAATTTTGTTGTGAGAATTTCCATGCTGTTGGGTTTTTTTAAAGCTCAGCCCCCAGCATTCAGCTGCCTCCAAGAGAATGAAATAGCAAACTCTTAACGCTGGAAGACCTTGTGACTATTTAGTAGGTAGCCAGATGTGGAAGTTAGTTAGTAATATTCCTTTGTGTATGACTCACTAATAGCAATAGTGGGCTTTAATCATCTTAGTCCGGTGGATCTTCTAGACTCAGGTAAAGCATAGCAATGCTCCTTGACATACTTGCTTCCATTTTAATGCAAAATTGGCTAGAGTTGGTTTCTTTGTGTGTTGGTTTGTAGCAAACTGATGAAACAGCAAGTTGCATTATGTTGCATCACATTTTTACCCACATGGATCATGAACAGGGTCAAAGCCCTCTGATTCACTGAACAGAGCTATTACTTGAGCCAGTGGAGTAAATAGCCCAAAATAGATTGTTATTCTCCAGATATGCCTCTGCTGATGGCGGGTACGTTATTTGTTGGCAATTGTGAACTGTGAAAGCTTCAGGAACTTGGTTTCCAGTGCAGGTTGCAGAAGGAGAGCCCCAGACTCTTCATTTATTTCCTCCCAAATTTAACCTCCCTGCTCCCACCCTGACATACACCCAGCTGACAGCGGTTTATTCTGTACAATTAGAGCTCGGCAACATTATTAACGATTCCAATTGGGTTTTATGAGGAGAACTGTTGGAAAAGGTCAGTATCAAGCAAAGTTATCCTAAACATGATAAAATATCAATTAATAAATCAGGGAGCTAAGTAACAATTTGGAAATGGCTTCTTAAAACTGGAGTTTCTAACCCTAACCAGTTGGGTGCTTATCCTCATCCTCCTGCCAGCGGGCAGCAGAGCATCAGTTATTTGCCGTCACAGCAATTTGGGGTTCACTAGTGTGCTCCTTGCAGACAGACCAACCTCTTCCAGACAGACTGGTAGGACGCAGACAGCCCCGATCCAAAAGCCCCTCTACATTTATGCATGTGCTGAACCCCAGCCAATAAACCTGGCAAGAGGCTGAGTTTCTTGGCTCAGGCTTCGTGCTGCTTGGATCTGCCCGCCCTGCGTTTGGATCAGAGCTGCTCCACGTCCCCCCAGCTCTGCCTGCTGCGAAAACACATTTTTGTCTGTCGACAAAAGATCCTCCGAGATGATGAGTAATCTTTTCAAAGAGTGTGGCTTATAAGCTCTAACCGTATTTCCAGTAAAGGTTTATGTCTTTGAAGCTTACGTTGTGTTGGGAGTCAACAGGATTTTGGTTTTTAAGTTACTTGGGCATTTCCAAAAATATTTATCCAAGACTGCGCCGCTATCTGCTAATCATGAGATTAAACATCCTGTGGCTCTCCTGAGTCGACTGAAGGTTTGCTTCAGAGGTTGGTAAGCGTTTCTCCTTTGCTCTGCACATTTTTCTGTACTCTTGTCCTTGCCTTTAGCACTGGCAAATGCAGACGGTTTTGGAGATGCTTTGGGATTCTTAAAGATGCAAGACCTGAAATAAAGCATGTAGTATTTAGGAATGATGGTAGGGCAGTATTCACAGTATCACTTCTAATTATAGCCATTCAAGCAATTCATTTGCAATGTCCCCCTACAGTAGTGTTTATGAAAATAGAATCCTCTTTATAGTTTGGTAGCAGATTAAGAGGGGGAAAAAATAGCTATCCCATTCCATCCCGTGTCTTTGAAAGAGGTTTACCCTCATAACTTGCTTTCCAGGGGTATTCCCTCTGTTTTCACTTGTAATCCTGGTCTGATTTTTAATGACTGACTTTGTGCCTCTCGGTAGCCAATTCCCAGTCACCTTTTCCACATTTTATTTTAATTTCTGTATATAAATGGCAGCGTTCTAGCTGGAGATAGTCTTTGGACACAGCAGCAAAACCCCATAGAGAAGGAAAAACAGGCCAGAAATTTTCCACCTGAATTCTAAGTCTTACCCAGGGCTTCGGCCGCCCAAAGAGCCAACACGCTCGACTTTGCGAGATCCGAGGAGCGCTCAGACGCAGGAGCTGGATGAAGGGCAAGTGGTTCAGGATCAGGGGCCAACCTGGGCAGCCAGGACCTCGCCGTTGGCATCTCCAGGCGACAGCGCTGGATGCAGCTATTCCCACAGGTTATCCCTTTTTCTGGCATGCCTGCTCTGCCCCGGGAGGGTCAAGCAAGTGGTTGCAGCTGGCCAGAATATGGGCACACAGTTCCTAACGCTGATTTTCTAGCATTAATGTGCACCTGTTTTGGTGGCCAACTGGCACCGTGTTCAGCCTAAAATGTGTGTGTAAGCCCTGTATTAAAAGAGGCATAAGAATTAGCGTGTATCAAACATGTCATTAGACACGTGCCTGGTAGACATAATGTAGGATAATGAATATGATCACAAGAATAAATTAATAACCAAAAATATTTTTTATACATACGCACACTTAAAACAGGATAAGAACTAAGTGACACTTGTGTCACCAGTTTATAATTAAAATGCAGTGCTTGAATGAAAATGTAAGCTTCAATTAGCCAGCACGACCCTGCTTCCGGCTTTACTTCCCACTGAAAAGCAACGATAACAAGCTCACATTTATTATCAGAGTTTTTCCTGGAGCTGTGCACTGAAACATGCTCACATCTGAGTCCTTTCACTGAAGACATTTTTTCGCTTCAGCAGTTTGGCATGCCATACAAAGGCTCTCTGATTTTTAGTGATGTTCACCTCCTCTTACATAAAAATGTTTTCTGTGCATATTATTTGGTTTTAGTTAAAGTCCAGGTGCACGGGTTACTGAAGAACCAAAGGGATGGCTCATCACACAGCACAATGGGTAATTATTGCTGAGCTCCGCTGGATTGCACAGACAAATCCTTTCTTGGAACTCAGCATTGTAGCTGTGAGAGAGAGAAAATACCTACGATCTAGCCCAAAGTCCTACAAGGGTAAGAATAGATCCTCTGGTCTCTGCTTTGCCCATTTAATTTTTAACTATCTCAAGGGATAGAGCTTCACAATTTTGCTTAGAGATACTATTTTGCATTTTAATTTCACCAGTGGGAAGTTAATACATATATAAATTATGAGGTCTCACGTGTTCCCGTTCTCATCCCAAGAGTCTTTCTAGTTAGGCTTTTTGTTAAATGGTTAAATAATTCTCTGGGTTTGGCCCCCATTTAAGCCAATATTTATCCTGATTTATGTACGATCCAAACAAAGTTCAGTCCTGCGTAGCCTCAGAAGTGAGCTTCTGATTCCTGCGAGGCAGGGCAGGGTCCTTGGCCAGACAGCTGAGCTGCCTGTGTGGGTGGAAAGAAAACCCAGGTGCCTCGAAAGAGCAGTTCTGGAAATGTGTGCGCTGGGGGAGCCTGCCTCTGCCAGCTTGCGGGAAGGTTAATGCTGGGCAACATCTTGGCTCCTGCCCATCTATGCAATTTGGGTACCTGGCTCAACGCTCCACGCGCGGGGCAATGCCATCCGGAGCCAGGTCCTTGAAGGGCCTTTTGACAGCAACGATGCCTTCCCAGACACTGATCTTGCCAATGCCAAAAAAATAGGAACCTTTTAGTCTAGGACTTACTCAGCCTGAAGATGTCTTTCATGTCTTGAGGACATGCAGTAGGTGCTCAGTTGGGCATTTTTGCACCCTTCAAATTGGTCCATGGGCAGACAAGGCTACAGGAATCGGAGTCCAAAATAAGAAGACTAAGGAATGCCCTTCTCAACCGGTGCTTAGGACAGCTGGTGAAAGGGACACAAACCCTAACCAGCCCCAAAATGTCAACGTAGAGCAGTCGAGCCTCTGGGAGTGTACTTAAGGAATATGTCCTCTCTGACGGAGATGGGACCAAATGTCCACATGGGTATCTTTTGCAATGCCACCTCCAATATTTGAAGCAATTTCTACGGGCGGAATTCTTAAAATGTAGGAGTGGATGTCAAGCCAGGATATCTCAACTCAGAATAGATATGTGCTCTTAGCTTTGGGTCAGGCAGTGATGTGTGGTGTGGTTAGAACCCTGCGGGACTCTTCACGTTGTAAAAACTACAAACCTTCTGGTTTTTCACTGGTGCTAGTCACATGGGACAGAGTGACCACTTCAGAAAGCCCTTCCAACAGCAGCAGCAATCTCTCTCAATAGCATTTAATAACTACCCATGGAGAAAATTGCATTCTATTTAAAAGGCCAGGAAAATAATCTTCAGTTTAACTCTGCTGACTGTGGTAGAATTACACCAAAAATGAGTTTTGCCTGATACCCTTTCCCATACTAATGTTCAGTAGCTGGGCTGAAAAAGCCTTTCGAAGGCAGATTAAACAAGTCCAAATGGTGAAATATTCTTTTAATTTTCCTTCGCACACGTTATTTTAGGTGTAGCTTGGAGCACTGCCCTTACGAGAGGCATTCCTTTAAATATTTATACAGCATCAATATGTAGCCACCTTCATACGTTTTTAATGATATCTTCCTTTCTAAATTAACCATTAGGTAACCCTGTTCTATAGCATTCCATATTTTGCACTGCCTTTACGCTGCCCTTGGATTTTTATTTATTTATTTTGCTGTGGAACAATGAAGATGTCAAGGCAAGGCCCAGGGGCACCGTGGAAATCGAATTCTTGGAGCACCACCACTGTTGCCATGGTGGACACGCACTCAATAGCACACTGTGCTGCTCTGCCAGCCAAGGGGATTAAAACCCCGGCTCCGCTGCTGGGCCGTGTCAGTTCACCCCTGCTACAATGGCAGCTCTTCATTTCCGAAATTGTAATTCCCAGGATCGGGGGGGAAAAAATCTTGAAGCAAACCCGAGCAAAGAGGTGAAGGCGTTGCGAAGGGGCAGGAAGCGCTATCTCCATTCTGAGGTTCTCCCTGGGAACCGCAGTTGTGTCTGGCAGGTTTCTGGATTTTCCAGAGGCTTTTCTCTTCCGTCTTCTCATTTTGTGTTAGTTAGTAAAATGCTACGGTACGCCGAGGTGAATGGGACAAAGCCCAACGCCGTCAACTCAGTCAAAGATCTTTACTGTTTCCTCAGCCCTGATTCAGGCTGAAAACCCACAGAGTAAAAGTGTTGCCACAAGCCATGGGGGGATTTTTGAGTCTTGTTTAATTATACCACATTATCATAGCAAAATGATTTCTGCAGAAGCTGGTCATGGCTTGTCTCCACCCTGGTTTCCCTCTCTCCTAAGAGGACCATAGGAGATGGCAGCATCCAGAGATCACGGCTGCATCACCAAAAACTTAGCAAAGCCTCAGCAGATGACGGCAGATGCGTCCCAGGTTTGGCAGGAGATTATTCCCCTGCCAAAAAAAAGAGACATCAGAGCTTGTTCTAAGTGCTGTTATACTGAAAGCAAGAGCAAAATATTCCTGCATGCTGCTTCGTAAAGACAAGTTGCACCCTTTAGAGCTGAGATCCAACCTCTCCTTCTCTTGCCTGCTGAAGGGGCCTTATCCTGTACTTGTTTTGTAAGTAAGAGCTTCAGTTAAGTCAGTAAAGATTTTGTCTCAGGATAATGGGCTCAACAAAAGACTGAAATGCAATTTTCCCTGAGTTGCAGAGTATTGAAGAAAGAGATTGAGTCACAAGCAATCCCCTTCCAGCGACGGAGCTCGGTTCCTGCTGTACACATTGCTGAATCAGTCCGAGTAAGGATGTCACCATCCCTTTTGCTGGCAGATAAGATACTTCATAAAAAGCACAGGGGGATTTTCATATCTTCCCTCCTACGAACGAAATCTGGGATGATTTGGCTCCAGCAGTGACTTGCTTTGCTGGGTTTTTAAAGGTACTGGTGAAGGGACGTTGTTTGCCGCAAACAAAAGCCGTCTGGTCTTCGCATTCCCGACGTGTTTCAGCAAAAGAAGCCAGGCAGCAGCTGAAACCGCCCTCTTCCACCGAGGGAAAGGAAGGGTATGCCCAAGCTTCAATTGGGCCATTATTTGAGGCTCTTCTTTGAGTTGCAGAGGCAATTTTTTTGCAGTGTTTGCTGCAAATATGTTTAAATTCTCTCTGTTTTGGAGGCAAGTAGTCAATGCATCTGAAGTGCATACTTGACATATGTTTCTTTTCACATGCTGTTCTCCATTCCTTTCATGCAGCAGATGCTCAGTTTACCACTTTAAATGTATTCTTATTTACTAGAAATTATTTTAGAAAATAGCTGTTTGGAACGAAACATTTCCAGCCCTTTTTCTGGGTGCTGGGAGCTCCTTTTTGCAGCTGTCCTGTGTGGCTGCCTGCAGATGTTGACAGGTTAATTTGCATTTGAAGAGCTGGATGCAGTGAGCTAAGCAAGGGGTTTTCTTCCCTGCCTCTGAGGGCAGTCACTTAAACGCTCCTTGCCAAATTTAGCCCTGATGCTACTCTTCTTAATTAACTAGAGCAAGAGCCAAGCTGAGTTTGGCCTGTTGTTAGCTGCCCATTTATTCCAGGGTTGAATTAAGCCCCCTGACCACGTAAAAGAAAGGATCTTATTCTGAAAATGGATTGTACAACAGTGAGAGGCAAGGCCAGTCCTAATTCGCAGCAAGATGGTATGTACAAACTGGTTTATCTGATTTCCACAATATTGTCCCGTTGCCAGAAACTGCAGGTCCAAACCTTCCAGCGGAGGGCTCTGGTTTTACCTGGCTGCTGCATACTACTGGAGTCAGAAATGTTTTAGTTAAAAGGAAATCCTGCTATCAAGAAAAAAGTGCAGCTTGCGCTGCTTGATCCTCCTTCCTGGAGAGTACTCTCTTTTTTTTGTTGTTGTGTGTGGGGTTTTTTCCCCGTAAAATAACATTGCGTAAAGACTTTCAGCACAGAGACCCAAATTTAGTCTTCAGTACCTCCCATCAATAAAGAAAAAGGCAAAAGTCTTGATCCACAACCATGCTGTCAGCCTCTAGAAACTGTTGCTCCAGGTCTTTCATGTGCATGACCCATCCACATTGACTGAAGCATTGATTTAGCAGAGAGACCAAAAACTTCCACGCTGTAGCAGGGAGAAAAGTTAACATTCAAAGAGCTGTAGCCCTGTCACGATCAAGGCCCGTACACTTCGCTTCCTCTTCATTTTCTTTTCTTTCCTTTAGATGTTACAAAACTGTCAAGGAAAGCTTCATCCAGCAGGTATTAGAGCACTGAACTGAACCTGCAGAAACGTGGGAAGGTGTAATTAAGGTTGTCTGTTTTTTTTTTCACCTTCATTTCACCGTGCTTCTGTGCTTCCCTGCCACGTCCCTGCCATGATCAGCTGTGGGCAGATGCTGGTCTCACTTCTCCCCCATAATCTGGATTTCGGCAATTTCCCAGTTCCCTCATGCTGGTCTAACACAAGTTCCAGCTGAGTTTGCTGCGCATCCCCCTGGCCAAGGCTGCCATGGGGACAAAGTGTCTGAACTTGGGCGTCAAATGATGTCTACACGTAGGCATTATAATGAACACTAATAACACGTTGGACTCAGTCTGCGTTTTGGAGCATTCGTGGCAAAATTCTTACCGGTCACAGTCAAGTACAAACTAATTCATCACCCCAACTGTGCCCGGGTGCGGTATGAGAGACTGCCGGCACAGTGCGCTTTCTTAAAGAAGTGTTTCCTCCAGTCCATCATTTCTGTCATGCATGAAGCTTTTCTTGTAGATACCTTTTTTTTCCTGTGTAAGAACTTAAGGGGAGGGGATAGGAATGGAGAATGTTGCTGTTAGACAGGCATGATTCAGGTACCCATGGCGACATGAGATCACACCGCCTTGTCACCAACACAACAAGATTACCTTATACAAGAATAACTAAGAACAGAATTTTTGACCTTCAAGATTTTCTTATCTGTAAACATTATAACTGGATAGCAATGCAACCCAACTTGTCAACAACAAGAAATAAAAGAAAAATAAAACTAATTTAAAACCCCACAGTGGCAGTGGAATAAACTCATACATTTATCATTTCAAAGGTTCCTATCGCTCTATCGCTCTTGCCTCTTTTCCTGCAAGGTTTAAATTATTAGATTTTTTTTTTTTTTTACATTATGTTTACTCTCCTAAGAATAGAACACAATTTCCAGAAGCTCATATGGATGAAAAAGCATTTTCCTTTTGCACTGTTGCTCACACAGTTAACACACACAAACCTGCACCTTCCAGCTTTCCAAAACCTCAGTTCATACTGTCAGATAAATTAATTCAATATCCAGAAATTTATTTTGAAATCCTTGAAAGAAGAAGTTTTATTACTTGAACTGTCACGTAAGAAATATCGTGCGTTCCAGATTTGGGTGCAAGACTTTATCTGGTCCAGTTGAAGAGGCAGATTCTTCACAACGCTTACATGTGCGGCTGGTCCTGCCGGCACTAGAATCAGAGATATTTGCATGAGAAAAGATCCTTAAAGTGAAGAAATGCAGGATGAGGATCTAAGCTTACCATAACAGCTGGAAGGAACCTAGTAAAATGAAATTCAGTATCTGCTACTATAGATCTCCCAGGTTTCAAGCTTCCGAGGCAGAGAGTGATTTTTAAGCAGAATTTTAACTTGCGCATACATGAATTATTTCTAGGGACTTGTTCAAAAATAGCAATTTCAGCCTGACTCGCAATGTACTTCCACAGGGCTGGAATGGGACCAGGCAGCCTGCCCATGCCTGGGAACACAAAACTTTCTGCGCACACCTGAACCAAATAAACACCCGCCTTGGGTCGGGCACTGCGGGCTGGGGACACGCTCTCGCTGCCCCTTGTCCCTCCCCTGACACGGGTTAGCAGGGAATGGCCGGAACTGGGGGTCCAGGCATCTCGTTAAGGTCTGAAGCAGCGAGGGCGAGCCGTATTCGTTGCTGACAGAGGCTAACGGCAAAGTGCTGTCCCCCGAGAGCAGGGGAGCATCGTGCTGTGTGACTCAGAGGCGCGGCTGAGTCACCGCCTCCCATGGCTTCTCCTGTGATGGGAAGGGGTTAGACACCGTAGTCAAGATACTGTGCTTGAAGTCACGATCCAAATCATTGTGTTCAGGCTCCTCATTTGCTTCACGGGGAGAAAGTATGTTGCACTTCTTGGAGAAGAAAAAGGAGTCGGTGGTGCGGGAAAACCAGCTCCTGGATTCCCACTCATGAGAGCGCTGTTAGGGAAAAAAAAATCCAACAAAAAAGACCTTTAAGGGTCCCCCCCTTTAAGGGGATGACAATATCTCTGCTGGAGCCCTCAGGAGTCAATTAAGGTACATCTGGCATATCGAGTATTCGCCTGTTAGCGGGACGCATCAGCTCAGATCACCTGAGGCATGTGGAGCTCCTGCGGAAAAGCATTCATGTCTCCCGAGGGTACGGTTCTCCTACTCGAGAGCATTTAGAAGCAGCTCCACAGAGGGGTTTAGGTGTTGCCAAGCCTAAAAAGTAGAAACTCAGCCTACTAACTCCAATGCCCTGGACAATAAATGATGCCAAGAGCTGACCTCAGGAGCTGGACCCTAATCACGAGCGGGCTGGCATCAGACCTCAGCTTTGCAAAGCCACAGGGCTGGTGTTTTGGGCTGTGCTCATCCCAAGGGATGGACATCACATTTAGGAGTCCTCCGGATAGAGTCCTAGCAGAGCGGGCGTGCATGGGTGCATCCCCCCGCGGATGCTGGCGCTTCCCTCGCAGCACTGGTGGAGTTAAATGACATGGCAGATCCGCACCCTCCAGTAGGTATTTGCTGGCACATAACCCGGTGAATCCAGTCTATGGAGCATGAGTGATCTATAGTCAATAGGAAAACTTTCTCAAGAGCTTATTGAGGAGAGAAATTATTTATAAGCCATCATGCCTCCGTCCTAGAGAGGAGAACCTGGGACACGGAGCAGTGAAAGGATTTGCTCCCAATTCCCACTGCAGACGCTGCCATTTCTGCTCAGCACAAAGGAAGGCTTTTCTACCCAAATTTATACACGGTGGAAACAGTGCTTCCCTGGCTACAAGGCATACTTTCAGCTGGAAAATAAATTAACAGAAACTCTATTTTTTCCCCCCAAATACACACACGTATACACACACACACACACACACACACACAGAGTCTCCTTGCACACTGAGATTTTTCATAGGCTGAGGGAGTAGGAAGAAGAGACGTATTTTTGTCTCCTTGGCAAAAATATATTGGCAGCATATCACTGAGTTGTAAAGATTGAGTAAGTACCAGAGCGTGGCCCCGTTAAGAGAAGCGGGTTTTGGAAAGCTGCCCTTGGGCTGCCTGCGCCCGTCTGCCAGGACCATTGCGGGGATGCTGCCCTGGGGGGATTCAGTGGGACCCCAGACAGCCTGTGCTTGTGGAGGAAGAGGGATTTGTAATACCTGGAAACGAGGAGCTGTCAGCTCTGCATCGTGCCAGATGAAGTGTCTGAAGGGGAGAGGAGCTGTAAATCTCCCCTTGTGCATGGCATCGTTCCCGGGCGGTCGGAGCTGCTGCCTGCCTCCCGAGCTGCGTACCTCTCGGGAGGTCTCGCCAAGGTGGTGACAAACTGGTCCTCTCCTGCTTTCAAAACTGGAGAGGAAATATGGTCCCCGAGATGCTGTTACACAAGGGAGGGAGGAAGATGAAGGACTGAAGCGGGAGGGCTGTGAGGGAGTCAAAGGCACAACAGCCTGTGCAGCCGGGCAGGGGGCACCTGCCTTTTGTCCAGTCTTCCCAGCAAAAGGAAAATTTCTTGGTTTTCCCCTCCCAGCTGTAAACCTTGCCGGTCACTTCCATGCCATCCTAGGACAGCAAAAAGCAATAAGAATTTCTGGTTACAATGGAAGATGTACCTGGTGTTGCTAAGGGCTGGGACTCTCAGATACATTATTTAAATCCAGGTCTGAGATCCCAGATTGGTTTGCCCAAAGCTACCACCACCGTTATCCTTCCCTCATGCAGGTAGAGGCATTTCTTAGTAAAATGCAATTCTGAAATGCTGAAAGAGAGAAGAAAATAAACTCAGAAATCTTGACAATAAAATATTTATGGATCTGTGCTTTAGTGCATTGTAATTTTGCATGATATGCTTTGCTTTTCAAGACTGACTCAATTAAGTCACTTCTGACTCATTAAACACATTTCTCCAAACGCTGTTTCTACCAATATTGTTGGGCCGTTGTGCTTAGTTGTATTTATTAGCTGGTGTAACAAGGAAGTTACGTCTTCCATAAACCTGAGAGGAATCCTCTTAAATATGTTGCTCTGAATCTCAGCAGAGAAGAAAACAGTTCTAATGAATAATTAAAGCTTAAAGAGGTCATGCTGCTAGTGCAGTCTCATTTTTATTTGTCACTGCTTAGTTTGCATTAGGAAATAGAAAGTTTCAGGTGCAAGAGCCAAATGAAATCTCTTCTGCATATGTTCATTTAAACAGATCTATTTGGTAGCCGTCTCCATTTTTATGTATTAGGTCATTTGTTAACTGTAATAATTTAAATTAGTCCTGGGAATTATAAGTTTCAGGCTCTTAATTTTCATCAGGCAGTGGCTTTGTGCATCCCCTCGCCTTCTGCCAGCAGAACGAGCACCGACTCTTCGGCCGGGCAGGGCTGTGGATGCAGCCAGAGCTGCTCAGGGAGGACCCAGTCGCCATCTGGTCCCCGTCTCTGCAGGCACCACCCATCTGCCAAGCTCCTGCTCTCCTCCTAGGCCCTCTCCTCGCCTCCGGCCACCCACTGCCCACCCTTCCCATCTCCTCCTCAGCTCTCTTTCCCTCCCACTTTCTTCCAAGCTTCCTTTCCTCCTCCCCTGCGAACCTCCCGTTCCTCCCCGCTCTGCCCCAAAGCGCTCCTTTTCCTCCTCCTTTTTCACCTTGCTCTCTGCCTTCCTCCCCCAGAGCTGCTCATCCTTTTCCTCCCCCTCTCAGCGTGCCCCAGTGAGACCAGCTTGCCCCATCTCCTCCAGGAGGCTGGCCATGTAGGGACACACCGTCCTGGCCGCCCAGGCACCCTCTACCACCAGGTGCCCGAGACACCCGAGCCTGCCAGCACCCACCCTCCGTGGGGGTACGGCACCTTATGGGTTGCCCTTACTGCTGGGAATCGGGAATCACGACATCAGTAATAACTCGAATTCAAGCTAAAGTCCTTCATGTTTCCTTTACATTTTCTTCAGTAGCAAAACATTTTTGTTCCTTTCATTTTTTCACCCTGGAACCTATTTTTTCTAACCAGCATCTCTGTTATTTGTTCCCAAGGTTAGACATTAGCCCTGAGTATTCAACTAGACAACACCATCTCTTGGATGCACCGCACTAATCTCTCCTAGTGGAGTGTCTTTTCCACTAATACCTCATGCAGATGATTTTTGAAACCTTTGCCTTGCATTTCCCAAATCCAGCCATCAGCAGGGTTTGGCAGTTACACCCCTTTCTCTTAACCTTTAGATTCCCCATTATCATCTGCCTTGTTTCAGTCCCGCATCGCTGATTGTGTATGATCAATCTCTAGAGGTTTAGCTTCTATGTATAACTCAACAAGCTGGCATAGGAATGAGGAAGACATGCTCCAAAATGAATGCAGATCCAACTCAAGGTCACTGCATTATGAAGACAGACATATTGCAAATATTCCTTTCAATTAAGATGATTTATGGAGTGAAATTTCCCTATTTCTTCTTCAATATCCAACTATTTTTCTAAATGCCGTCATCTTATGATGAATCACCATGGATTGAAGAGATATGGAATCATTACAAGATTCCAGGAGTGTCCAAATATCCGGCATATTCCTAATAAGTTAACTAGTGAGCTCCTATATCACTACTTTCCAGGGTTTTTTTTCATAAAAGAACCTTTGTGGTGCATGAATGAGCCAAAAGAAGGTTTGTAAAGAAAGAGTTCAGTTCTAGATGTCAGGTTAGAGACGTTCCCTGCTATTAGAGCAGACAATAATTCGTTTTATGCGGAGAGATAATTACACGATGCCTTGTAAGCTTCTGCTACACGAAGAGATCTCACAAGGAGTATCAATAATATGAACCATTTTTCGACTGACTAAGTCTGGAGGGTTTTTCCATTACAGAAGATGACACTGGGTGCATCCTGTGCATGTTATCCCCAAGGATCACCCGGCTCCTCATTTTGGAGAGTTGTTTCTTAAATTTTAGACTGCTGTATGACAACTGCAAACCTTGCCTGTTGTGACATGAGGATGTTTCGGGAACCTGAAAAAATGGCAGTGTAAGAGGGTCTAAAAGTAGAAATTAAGAATGAGAAGGCGATAGCTCAATCTGCACATGTATGAAAGTTGAAGTGGCAGAAGATATAGGGGACAAAGCATCACACATTGTACTGGGTATGTTTCATCTAGTTCAAGAACAGTATTTGTTCCCCAGACGTGACCATGACTATGTCTCAAATTATAAACTCAGTAGGGACTTTGAAGAGATGTGAATGTCCATTTTCTTAAATTTCCTCCCCCAGGTAGTGACGAGCCATCGTACAGGCTTTATAGACATGCTGTGATCCTAAGAGGTGAAACCATCAAGCCCCGGTTGATCACCATGTTAATGAGGGAGAACTGATGACTTATTGAAGTAAGAGAAACCAGATGGATAAAACCCAAACTATCCCTTAAGGGAAACTTGATTCCAATTGTGCCAACAGAGGAAAAAAGCACAGTTTGACAATGTGAAAATAAACATGATTTGTCATTTTGCAGCATATGAACGCTTCATCAGACAAAATGACTATCTGTTCTCAGAATTGCATCCGGTAAAATTTGGCATTTCAGCCAAATTGATGGACTGGCAGCAATCTGCCTGAGTGAGCAGTCTTTGTGCCGGTGAATGTATGTCAGGGTCAAGAATATTGGGGGGAAAAAAGTGGATTTTGGTCCAAATCAAGATATACCTGAATCCTGGCTAGCATGCCGGCCACCACAGGTTATTTCCCACTGCTCTCTGCGGTGTTGGAGCGGTGATGTCCACTGTGTAGTTACAGTTGTGAATAACGAATTAGTCTCTGACACAGTGTGCCAAAAGCACCGCTGGTTACTAAATTAAGGCGTTTTGGACCATAATGTAAGTAAGAGCTGGAAACTCATTGGAGAATGACTTTCAGTTCAAAGCTCTGGTGAGTGAAGATGCTCACCTAAGAAGCCGACGCCAACTGCTCAAGTGTTAAACCAATTTTAGCTAAGGTAGAAAAGTCAACCACAGAACTCTAATGGAGGTTTCTATCCAAGCTCCAAATTCATTTTAAAAGGACGGGGACGATTATATCACCCACCCAGAAACAGCTTTGGCAAAGTGGCAGCAGAGCAAAGTATGGAAATGAGTGGTGAGACAAACTTCTGGGCTGCCGGGATAAAGGACTGTGGCATGAGACGCAGGACGAGATGAGGTGTGAAGGCAGAACACAGCAAGTGTGGGCTGTGGTGGTAGATAGAAAAGCAGACACAGAAAAGTGAGTTAACAATCCCATGACAACTAGAAACGTTGACAGTCTCTTGGGACTGAGCCAGGCATGGGAACGCTCGCCGTGGCAGGGCTAACTTAGCTCTGCCTTGAAAATGTTCCTCGAGCAGCATCACCAACATTGCCTCAAAAAAACCATGTTGTACCCAGGTTGAGGAATTGCCCCTCTTTCCCTGTGCAGATGATTTACAAAATGCAAACTGAACATCAGGGCTGGAAGTACGTCAGTGTTTCTTCCTAGAAAACACAGAGTCATTCCCTCAATAAGCTCCATGAAAAGGAGCAACAAAAAAGACTAAAATAAGCCACGGAAGTCCCCGGAAATTCCCCCCACTTTGCCACCCAAGCAGTAGCGCAAGAGGACGTGGGTAGGAAGGAGCAAACTGCAAATGGTGCAGGAAGATCGTCAGCAGTGCACGGAGGGGCTGCGGGGGGGGCCTGGTGGAATAACGCAGCACCCTGTTTTATCTGCTGTTGGGTAAGGAAAGGTGGCTGGGAAAGGGATAGGAGCATTGCTGAATAACCTCAATCATGACTTCTGTGGCCAAAATGCTGGTTTGTGAGAGGAACATTGGAAGAAAATGGAAATTAAGTAGCTTAAAACAACATGTAACATACAATCAACTCTTGCCTCCTTTGCTGCTGTCCTACATTTCCCCGATGCCATTGGTATTCACTGTGGTGGCACAAGGACACTTAGTACTTTTGGCAGCAGTTTTGTAATGACTGAAGAGAATTGAAAGGACAGCAGCCAGACACTGTGATGTGTTTTATTAGCTCCCAGATGTGCAGGTGAGGTGAATCTTCGGGAAATTAGTTTCGCTGCCATGGATTTTCTAACATCACTCAAGGTCTCAAATAAAATCTTCCAATGGAACAAAAGGCTGTCATAGGATTTTAAAGTCGTCTTTGGCAAAGCATCTTTTCTGCATCTGTTCATTTCTTACACAAACGCACAACATCTTTGATGATGTTTGCCCAGCTGAAAACAGAAGGTCGGCTGCTGAGGTTGTGTATATCCACGTGAATTAAAACCGACTGAGCCTCTGTAGGCATTTCCCTGGATGCCTTCTGGTGTAGGTGATCCAGAATCTGGAGATGCTTTACCAGGCTGTACAAAACAGCGTTCAGGTATTACATCCTGGATTGCAGCATGCCAAAATAATATTGCTCAAAGAGGAAAATTGTTCAAGCCAGAACTAGAAGTCACCACCCAACAGCAGACTTCTTCACCACCTAAGCCAGACACATCTTCTCCTGTGTGGCTAACTTCTGCGGGCAATGGTGAGCATCCCCTGGTATCTGGAGGAGATCAGCTAAGGCACCACATCTGGGCCACGGGAAACTCAAGAGTGTTAGAAGAGAAGAGGGTGGGTCATGACATGAAGGTCAAACTGCCCAAGCGGGAACCTCGCCAGTCGCTGTTTGTGACATTGACCCTCAGGTGGGTGGAGGTGGCTATTCCGCAATGCGGAGCATGAGCTCTGAGACCGCTGTAGAGAAAAGCAATGTGAGGAATAGAGCAACACAACCTTTGTTCTGCGGGGATACGGAGAAGGGAGAAGCTGTGAGCTGCCTCTGCTTCCAACAGAGAGGGCTTTGTAGAGGAGCACCAAGGAGGGGCTGCAGACGGCAAAAGGCAATCAGATCAGACACGGCCACAGTGCAGGCAAGTTGGGGAAAGCAGATTATGATATCCTAGAGTAAATGCTAGAGAGTGGTGGTATATGACAGTCTCTTATCTTCTACGAAGTCTATGATAAATACAGGAGGGAGTATTAACTACTATATAAAGGTAAGAGAAGAAGTGGAGTGAGGTTAATGGTGGGACTGAGCATGTCAAATGACAAGATAAACTGAGACCTGTTCCCAAAGAAAATGTGCTTTTGCCAAACTTGAGGGGAATGGCAAGCGCTAAGAATAAAGGCCGGGGTGAGAGCAGAGCACGATCCCTGCCAACCCCAGCTCATCGGCAAGTGCGTGGGCAGAAGCAGCTGCGAGCTGCTCGGTGCATGTCTCCTCCAGCGCTGGGGCGGTCTGAGCCCTCGCGAGGTGTTAAACACACCGGGAAGGTGTTTTGCGTTTAAAAACGTTAAAGAGGAGCAAGATGGAGCAGGCAGCAAAAGCGACCGGTAGTTATTCACCGAGGGGTCTGATGAAAAGCTCTGAGCAGCAGAGGATCTGTAGGCAGCGGAGGGGGAGGACGGGAAAAGGGGGAAATTCATGTCAAAGCAGAAGATAAGAAAATAAGAGACTCTAGGAGGAGTTTTGCTTTGCCCACCAGACAATTGAAAATAGATCAAAAGAAGAACCCAAAGGGTTTGTTAGAGCTGACAGCTCCTAAGGAAGAAAGTGGGGCAAATTTCATACATTTGAACATTTTTAAATCATTTTCTTTTTGCCCACGAAGTAGAGGGGGAGCAAAGAAAGGGAGAAGACCAGATTCTGATATCACTGTTACAGGGTGAGACAGATTTGAGTCCACTGCACTGAAATCAGAACCTGGCCCATAAGTACACAGTTCAGCTCCCTGCAATGAGAAACAAGTGAATTCTGAATTACGGGATGAAAGACAGAGAAAGAAGAAAGGACTTCTATGAGGAAAAATAGAAGATTATTACTTCACTGTCTCAACACCTGTAGAGAAACATGGTTAAGACTCAGGACAAATTCCTTTTAAAGACTCAGGTGAGCTGAATGTGCTATAGCCTGACCACGACATGTGCTGGCTAGTGCTGGCCAGCTGGCTTATGGCACCCTGCTTGCCCTCAGTTATGGGCGATGGGAATGGATTTATCCTTTTAGCTCCTAAGGATTTTCCAAAAACAAGACCTACCCTGGCAAAAGTATGACAATAACCCCAGGTACTAGAATCATAGAATCATATAATCATTAAGGTTGGAAAAGACCTCTAAGATCATCAAGTCCAACCATCAACCCAACACCACCATGCCCACTAAACCATGTCCCTAAGCGCCTCATCTACACGTCTTTTAAATACCTCCAGGGATGGGGACTCCATCACTGCCCTGGGCAGCCTGTGCCAAGGCCTGACCACTCTTCCAGTAAAGAAATTTTTCCTAATGTCCAACCTAAACCTCCCTTGGCACAACTCAAGGCCGTTTCCTCTCATTCTATTGCTTGTTACTTGGGAGAAGAGACCGACCTCCCCCTCGCTACAACCTCCTTTCAGGTAGTTGTAGAGCGCGATGAAGTCTCCCCTCATCAGACTTGTGCTCCAGGCCCTTCCCCAGCTCCGTTGCCCTTCTCTGGACACGCTCCAGCCCCTCCATGTCCTTCTTGTCGTGAGGGGCCCAAAACTGAACCCAGGATTCGAGGTGCGGCCTCACCAGTGCCCAGTCCAGGGGCACGATCCCCTCCCTGCTCCTGCTGGCCACACCAGTGCTGATACAGGCCAGGATGCCGTTGGCCTTCTTGGCCACCTGGGCACGCTGCCGGCTCGTGTTCAGCCGCTGTCGACCAGCCCCCCCAGGTCCTTCTCCTCTGGGCACTTTCCAGCCGCTCTTCCCCAAGCCTGGAGCGTTGCCTGGGGTTGTTGTGGCCCAAGTGCAGGACCCGGTACTTGGCCTTGTTGAACCTCATACATTGGCCTCAGCCCATCAATCCAGCCTGTCCTGGTCCCTCTGCAGAGCCTTCCTACCCTCAAGGGCAGGAAGCCGTGCTCTTCATCAAATTCACCTTCAGGATGAAACAAAAATACAAACTGTCATGTGGACAAATATTTCCCGGACTGGCAGGACTCAGGGGGTGTCAGACAGCATCTGTCAAAAACAACCTGTGCTTTGAAGTTTCCAGCTTCACCAGGCTCTCACAACAGCCAAACTTTTCTCAAAGGCAGATACCCAATAAATGTCTATTTAACCTCCTGAGGCTTCTTTCTCTGCTGGCTCCGTCCTCCGGGGCGGTGAAGGCGGCGTTACAGCAGCAACGTGGGGTAGTAAATTCACATGGAGTGTTTTTGCACACAACCTGCATCAATACTTCATGATTTCTTTTATAATGACAGCATTAAACGTCCTCTGGCTCACAGGGTCTGTGCTTATGCAAGTAACTTAAGGACAGGCCTGTGAACAAACCTGTGAGCAAACAGCAGGAGACAAATAATCGAACTCGGGACAATTTAATGTAGAAAGTGCTAAGTTACAGAAAAATATCTAATGCTGCGGCCTGAGTGGAGAGCTCAGGACCATAATAGTCCCTGTTTGACCACCAGCACCACAAAACAGGTTTTGAAAGTACAAGGAGATGCACCACCCATTGCTCTTTTCAAGGGTTGTTTTATGATGAGAGAAATGAAGAGAAAAGAAAGTTAACTCGGCAGCTGTACTCGCTGTTGTGTGTCAATCCAGTGAGACAGGGGAGTTGTACTGGTGGAAAATCAAAGCAATGAACCCAGTGCACAAATAGACTCCGTGCTATAAATTTTATGGAGAGGAACATTTTTTGGCATGTCTGATCTCCTTTGCTCACTATTGCTCAAATCACGCAGCAAAGGATTTCAGAACTTGTCAGCAGAGAAATCTTCCTAAGGAAAAAAAGACAGAACTGTTTCTGTTCTCCCCTGGCAGAGCCCAGCGCTGTCACACTCTCACTCACCATAAATAGAGGTTCTCCACTGTTGTCCAAGGGAAGTGCAAAGCCATGGCATTAAGGAAACCCAGTCCCACACGGCATGCTTGGATGGACACCGTGTTCAGGCAACTTCTGTTACAACAGCCGCGTTTTGCGTGTCGTGCTTTTCTTGTTGTCTGTGATGTTATCTGTCAGCCAGCCTTCTCTGTGCCGATGCGTTCAGAAAACTTGTCACATAAACATGCAGCTATTCCAGTGTTGCGGTAAATCAGGCTAACGGTTGGCTCTGGAGCTGAGGGGCAGCATTTAATCACGGAATAGATGCAACAAGCAGAACCACCGGGCCAAATTTCCCATGGTTCCTTACCCACTGCCTTATTTTTAATATACAGTCAGCTCTTTGCAACTTGTATTCCCTGTATCTGCAAGCACTTGCTGTCAAATGATCTTGCAAATCATTTCCTTCTACGTCTTCAAACCACCCCAGAACACCCACATCTGCCAGAAAGAAACCAGCTGCTTAGTGGGATTTTAGGCTGGACAATTATGGGATGTATTTACCTGCCGGCAGGTGATTGCTGTAGCCATACGACCCTTCCTGCAGCTGACATTCATAGCACTCATGCCATCGGTATAACCCTCCTTGGGAGAAAACCCTGCTTAACTCTATTAATAGTGTGCATGTGTGCGCACCAAGTATCTGTAGCTGCTCAAGAGCTACAAGAATGCGGCGTGTTGGCAGGGGAGAGTTTGATCCAAGGAGGTCGCAAATGTCTGGTGTCCCATAAGGAAACAAAAAAGGCTTCTCAACCAAGTCCCCAAACCAATGTTTTACTGCATAGTCTCACCAACAAGGGCAGGTGAGGGGGCTGGAAGATGAAATAGTTAACGGAGCAGTAGCTCTGCTGAAGCTGTAGATGGAGGAGGCAGCAGCTTGACCCATCTATCCTCATGTGTCTCCCACTGCTATCAGATATCGCCTCCTGTAAGCTCGTCCTCAGAACAAGGAGACAAAAATTGCTTTTGACAGAAGTACCCCGCAGACAAGGTCCTCTGCTGCAAAGCTGCCAGCGTCTTGCATGGTGGAAACCTATTTTAAATGACCACAGAACACTAATGTTACGGAAAGATCTTGTTGTATATGGTTTTCAGGATTAGAGGGGAGGAGAAAACAGAAGTACAGCCTGCCCTGACAAATATTGTCAGACGTTTAAGTGCTCTATCTTCCAGTGCTGAGTTGTGCAAACACTTCCAGGGCATCAGGGAATGTTGTCATTGATAAATACTAACCACGGGGAAATGGCTGTTTCAAAGACATGGCTGATGGTGTGGCTAAAACCAACGTGATCATGTAAAACACGGCCGCAAACAAAGTTAATGAACATTTGCATCCTACAGCATTAACCTTCACTCTCAATCATCAAAAAATAAAACCCCAGTGAACAATCCTGCAATGGTATAGGCAGGATTATTAAAGGGCTATTTGAGAAAGAGCAAGGAGAAGGTAGTATGTCATCAGAATTTGGGATCACTATTTTGATTTACTGTTGAAAATTTGATGTACTTTGAGATCTCAAACCCCAAAACAAAGTTTAATCTTCACTTGGGCACTACAATTCCCTCCCTTATCACATTATCCGAGTACATCACACTCTAATTATAGTCATCAGAACAACACTCAGTGAGATTGGGAAGTACTAACCTTGTCGGAGAAGCCCTTGAACACAGAGTAAAACCGAGTCAGAAACCATTTTTAGTTTTTAGGTGCCAGCTATGTACGATGCAACCAGTGGAGGGAAAAAAAAGTTCTTACACCATCAGCAACACTTCAGAAAATTTGCCTCTTCATTATCATTAACCCAGATCCTGAAGTCCTGGCTCAAAATTCAGAACAAAGTTATTATTGTGAGGAAAAAATGCATTGTAATATTTGTATTTCTAAAAACATCATTTAAAACATATCAGTAATCATTCAAAGAAAGGAGTAATACTTACAGCATCTCAGTGGGATATTACATCTTACTCTCAAGAGGTATCCAGAAGTGCTTCTCAATATTTTAGTATCTGTTAGGCAGTGATTGCAGTTTATTTATCTCTCTCTAGTGGGTACAGAAGTAGAAGTTAAATATTCCATCTGCCTCTCCAAAGTATATAAAGGACTGTATCCTCATACTCAAGCAAAGGAAAAAAATCTCTCTTCCACATCACATCCTGGTGTGGAAAACAGCCCATCGTGCCTTACTGAGCGTGGACCAGTCTACACATTTCTTCAAGGCATCCTCTGTGTCGCCTTTGAGAAGGCCCTCAAAGAGTTCAGGCCTTGTGCAGATGCTGTAGAATAGTTGTTACTGAATTTAATTGAGGTGTTTCTTTTTCCTCTTCTGTTTCATGGCTTTTATTCTTTTGCATTGCTTTATATGCTAGGGCATGGAACCAGGTATTTCACCAAATCTCAGTCTTGTTTTGTTTTTACTTTTTGTGTTTAAGTACAAGTCAGACTCTGCTGTTGTGCTTTTAAAGCTGACCACTGCTTCAGTAGCTTCCACCCAGCTAGTTTTCATTTTTCCCAAATCGGAGTTTCAGAGTGTTGTTACATTTCCTAGCAAAACTTTGTTTCAGATACTTTGTGGATTAAAAGAGCCCTCAATACCCTGTAGATCACCAGAGTTCTTGATAGCGACTTCAAGCCTCACTGAGAGTTTAATAAGCTGCTGCTGAGTTATATGACACCTATTAAATTTATGGAAAAAAATTATCCAATCTGTTGCTGTTATTAGCTATCAAATACCATAGACACTAGAGAGGACCCTGAACCACTATCTGTGATCTGAACTACGGCAAAAATACTGGGAAGAATATTTGGGATTCCCATGCTTTAATACAGGTCCAAATTTCACAGCCATTTGCTATTTCTATAAAAAGTTGGCCAGAATGACCAATCTCAGTATCCCTAAGAACTGGAAATAGAAGGGAACTCTCAAGCTTGTCTAGAACTTTCTGTCTGGGGCTAATTATCCTCTTTTTTCCCCTCTGCTAGACTTGATAATACTCTTTCATGTGACAGGCTCCACATATAAGCACAAGGCAATGAAGGTCTCCAACCATAAAAGAGGAAAAGCCCAAGCACTGCTAATACCAACCCGTCCTGTCCTGCTGATGCGTTTCAGTCCTGCGGTGGAAGGGATGGCTTCATGGCCTCCGCCGAAGAGAGAGTTTTGCTAAGGGGCCCATTTCATTCAGAAGTTTAATAACGTAAGGCCATTTTACAGAGGCCAAAACTCTCTGTCAATCCATCAATGCTGCAAACACAAGAGGCTTGGGGAACATTTCAGTCTTGCAGACTTCTTGTCTCTTAATTGAGTTTCTGGAGTAGGANGAATAGGAGAGAGAAAAAATCATACTCTGAATGTATTCCCTCTAAATTGGCACACCATAGTGAAGAGACTCAAAGCAATGACCGTCCAGTCTCAGAGGCCCTTGTTATGCTGGGAGAGATTTCGTTTCATTGCGTGAATTGCCATAAAAATAAGCACTGGGATCTTTAAAAATCTGAATTTTGGATTGCCTTGCTGGAGAGCCATCAGGAGCAACAAACCAGCTGATGGCAGAGGGATGTACAGGCAAACAGCTGAAGTGCTCTCGTCCGCCTGGCAGACAGGACCCGCGTGTCACTTCCAGATGTGACGTGAGCCACTTACTTCTTGTTCGCAGCCTTTGAAGTGCCGTGCAGAGAAAGCCTGAGCTGTTACCGCAATTAGAGCAGATACATCATTTACTGGAAGAATTAAATGCGCTGTAGTAGCAACCCTGCAGTTGACACTCACAGGGTGCAATTGAAATCCTCTGGATTAGTAATTCTTTTGAGATCTCTGTAATCATTGGTAATAGGTAGTGAAATAAATCCACATTTATATCCTACAGACTGCAGCTGCGCTTCTGTTAAAGTAGTATTAACTGATGGGTTTTAAATCTGTCTGCTAGCTCGAGCTGTAAGCACCGAAACTCCTGTGCCGAGGATAACTCATCCTGGGTGATGTATGTTCCTGAGCACCAGAGCGCTGGTTAATGAATAATGAAAGCACCAAGGCAGAATCACACCTCGGGGCTTCGCCCCTGCAGTAGGCTCCCCGGGGAGAGGTCCCCGAGCAGCTCGCTCTGCCGCAGCCGTCTCAGCTACCCAACCGCAGCCGAGCCTGGATCTGGCTATGGATAACCGCGATAGAAAATAATACCAAATACTAATGTAAAGATGGACAAAGTGCTGAACCTCATCTTGTTCAGTCGAGCGAGGGGTTCATCCTGGCGTTGTTCCTTCAGGTAGCAGGAGGGCACGCTCGTGCCCTGACTTACTGCACAGGCTCCCAGTTAACTAAACAAATACACCATTAAAAGCTGAGCCAACCTTGAGAGGGACATATGGGTTTAAACTGCAGCAGGGAGAGATTTATGGACTTGTTTTCCAAGCCTAGAGAGTAATTGAAGAGGCCTCAGACAGTTCAACATTTACTAGCTCTGATAAGGGAAACCAGCACTTCACTGGGGACGAGACAGGAGGGGTGGTGGGTGCTGGACTGGCACTGGGCTGTGCTGCGGAGCCCCAGCCATGGAGAGGGACCCAGAGTGACAGCCACTCCGGGAACACAAAGCAGCTTTGCAAACTCAGTATGCTTGTAAGATAAGCACGGCGCTGATAAAGTAAAGCACAGAGAGATTAAAAAACTCAAGAGAGTGATGTTATTGGCAAACTAAAGAAAAGAGCCCAGGCGTCCTGGCTCTCCCTTCCTTCAGCTAGGCTTCAGCCCAATCTGCCCAAAATTCGTGACCTTGGAGATAATTACTTGAAAAAAATCAGTGACCAACCTAGAGGAGAATAGTTTACTTATACAACCCGGGAGGAGAAGGAAATAAAGCAGAGCTGGCAGAAGCGCATTTACCTGATTCTCTTGTTTATGTCTTATGTTTGCTTTTTCATTCAGGAATCTACAAAGGACATTGCTTCCGAATCAACCACTTCCCTGAGGACAATGACTATGACCATGACAGCTCAGAATACCTTCTCCGTAAGTTGAAAAGTAATACCTAATACACAGGATTAACAGAGAGACTTTCCTGGCTTTCTCTTCTGTAGAGTCCAACCCAAGATTTACTCATTGCAAGAGACTGGCCCAAACTGGGTGGCAGAGAGCAGCAATGATGTACGTCCAGTTCATGCTGCCGCTGACACAACCGTGACCCTCGGGGACCCCCATTTCAAGGGTTTCCTTCAGCCAGGGGAACGCACACGATTGTGGTGCCCATTCTCTAAACATTATATGGAAATTTTTCAAATGAAAGCTACAGCTATCATTCCCAGATCGGCAAGGATATTTTACAGAGGGAGTATTTATCTGATTAGTGTACAGAAAGAGGTTTGAGGCATAAGGTTCCAGCCCAACAGGAAGGTTTTCCTAATGCTTAAACCCAACCCTTAGGCAAGCCTCATCCTTCGCAGCTGCTGAGCCACCTCCCCCTGCAGTGAAATTACTGCGTTGTAGGAAGGAAGCTGAAATTTCTGCAGCTAACAGCAAAATCTCAGCATGAACATGGGCTGTGGCTTCCCTGCCTGGCCGGCCAGCCATTGCTGGTGTAATCCCCCACAGAAGTCATTTCATCCACCAACCTGGTGCTTGTAATAAGGGCAATCGTTTCGTCTTCCTCTGGATGACTGTTCGCTCAGCTGAGAGGAAATCTTGGCACCCGAGTGTGAAACTTCATAAATCCTGCCAAGTTTGAGTTAGATTTCCCCCTCCCCAGAGGAGGCCTTGCCTGGTTGTTCCTTTTCAGCAGAAGAGCTGACCAGCCAAGCTGAAGGCAATGCCCTTTACCAGAGAAAGAAACTGCCGTTCACGAGGTGTTGGGAAAGCATCAGGGAGCAATGAATGACGCTGCTGGCTGATACACCCCGCAAGGCAAAACCCTCCTCAGTTACACTGCTATTAATTACCTGAAACATCACCTCGAGAACCACTCTGCCCTTCTGCTCACCTGTGGGAAACAGCTTCTGGTTGCTAAGACAAGAAGAAAAAATAAAAATCTCCAAAAAGTATGCTTTACCAGAAAACCCAGATTTTTTTTTCATCTTTATTCTTGTCAATTTAGATCAGTCTCGGCGCTTGGGCGACAGGAGTTCAGTGCTCAGGCGAAGGCAGGCTAGCAGAGCGTGAGCACCACTGCAGTTATGTTTCATACAAAGCCTTGAAACTAATGTTAAATTGATGCCAAGTCAGCTTTAGGAAAGAAACGTCAGTAGTAAAAGGACTGTAAAGGAAAGAGGAATTAAGTAGCATCTTGATGGAAGTGTATTATGCCACCGTTATTTGCAGAAAAGGGAGAACTGGGGAAAACAGTCGCAGGAAGATATGAGAGAGGTAAATTGTTTGTAAGTGTACTTGTGATGGGTGTTCCTAAAACCTGTTTTCCAAAGTGATTAAGTACAGACCTTAAAAGCAAGTTGGTACAACCCTTCATGTCTTCTGCAAAACCAGGTTTCAGCTGCCCCCCCCGCGGAGGAGAGCTCGTCCTCGCATAGTCTGCACGGATAACAGGACTCCTCTGCTTTAACTTTTACAAGAAAAACTGCAGCTCCACTTAAAATGCATATGGTTGATTTAGAGATTACCGAAAGGTTATGTATCTAAATCCAGAAGCGATGAGCTCATACGTGTATGTAACAGGAACCAAATCATTGTCCAACTAGACACAGACAAGAGGATATTTGCATCCTTTTTCAAAGGAGACGGGAGACCTTCCGTCCCGGTTTTGCCCTTTGTGAGCTGCTGTCTCTGTACCACTTACCATGCTTTTTAGCCATTTTTTGGCACAAGTCACCTGGGGGGCCATCTTGGGGGTAACCCTTCTTTTTCTTGTCTTGCATCCTTTGTTTGTGCATCCGTCCCCTGAACGAGCAGCGTGAGGGGCCTCAGCCTGCTCCACAGTTACCAGTCTAATATAGGCTTCAGATAAATCTAAACATTATGGTGCTAGCAGAATTGAGCCCTGGTTCAAAACCCTATTGAAATCAGTGAAAAAATGACTGATTTTAGGGGACTTTGGCCCAGGGTGTGGGTAGGAGCAGGAGCTTGGATTTTGCCCTTCGGCATTCAGGCTGCTCCCTGCAAAACCACGCCACAGTGACAACTAACACGTGCCAAGGAGCTCAGACAAGACCCCTCCTATTAAACCTTCCCTGTGACAACACACACCAATCTGTGTCTAAAAAAAAACCCCTTCACATGTCTGTGCCGAGCCCCAGCAAGCGCCGGAGGTATCGCTGCCGCGCACAGAAAGCCCGTGCGGTCCCCAGGGCTGCAGACGGGTGCTCCCCTTCCCTCCTCTCCCGCGTTTCTGCGGGCACGCAGAGACCCAGCTGCTCCGATCCAGCACCGCACGACGCACACGCACCTCTCCCTTTGCAGGAGAGGGGATTTCAGCCATCCTCATCCTCACTGCGCCTGTGAGGATGTCGGGGCTCTGCTGCCCTGCAAAAGCTCAGCCATGAGGAGGGGGACTGGGGACCCCGTTTCAGGGGCATGTCTGAACTTTCATGCGCTTTTTCCCTGCTATCGCATCCCCTTTTTAAAGCCGTTTGCTTGGCTCCTGCCTTTCGGAGGAGAATAAAAGCCCGAGCGGAGCACCAGGGCTCGCAGCCCCGTGGGGAGGAGCAGCACGGCACGCTGCGGCGCTTCACCGAAGGAGGTGTCACAAGGCATAGCGGTGCAGAACAGCCGATGCAAACAGACAGGACGGTAAACAAGGGGGAAAAAAAAGCAAAAACCAGATTGCCTTAATGTTTTTTGATGCGCTGTCATTTTATTACCAGTATCAGGAGACATATGTAAATTCTACATGGTACCTATGAGCTTCCTTTTAAATTTCAGAGCTCAAAGTACACATTGTAGGAAAAAATATACTGTAGAGCTTTACAGGAAGAGAACACTGTGTGTTTTGTTTCTCTTCACATTAATTACCTACTATAGAAAAATTATCTCTGGAGATTATAGCTGCAAGTAGAACAACCCACCCTCTATATTTGGCATGTCTGGCAAGTTCCTTCTGGTGATATCACTGAAGCATTTTAGGAAAGCTCTTTGATTTAATTGAAATCATTATAAACAACATGAACATAAAATAGAGAAAACAACAACTGGAAAGGGTGGGCCACAGTAGATTTTAAGTCCTTTTGTCAGGACACTGACAGACAGACAGAGATTTGGGGTGCCCTCAGCAGCAGCACAGAGCCTGCCATTGAATATTTTTCTAATAATTGACTCTAAAACCTGACCCAAAGCCCTGTTACCTCGTACCAGACACACAGTGATACACCCAGGACAACAAAATGGGCTCTCAGCACTCAACAGGCTTTGATTAGAGACCTTACACCCTCATTACTTGGATTTGCCAATTATTGCAAGACACTGTCGGAATAGTAATGCATCCGACTGAATTGGGTTTAGATCCCATTAGAAAACGCCCCATCGGTAAAGGACACGTACAGCAACGTTGCCAGTTTTGGTAGGAGATGGACTTTTCTCGCAGTTGCAGATGGATATTGGCATGAGCTTCCCAGGCAGGGACCGTCATTTTTGTTTTGTTTGCAGCATCCTAATGAGGGCTGGGCCCGTAACTGGGGCTCCCGAGGGCTTTGCGGCACACACAGAAGTGATGCTTTTATTAAATACCCAGCCCTGTCCCTCTTGCAGTCAGCGGGAGTGTTGCCACCAGTTACCAGGGGAATCGTTAGGAAGCAATTCGCGAAACTGGGAACGCCACGGCCATCAAAAGTAAAATGAGAAAGCATCAGCTGTGACATCTGGCTGTTTCTCCTCGGGAAACGGGCGCTGCGCGCTGCGCGTGCCAGCCGGGACCATGGCACCCGCGAGAGAGCGCGTGGCTGACGGACCGCAGCGGCAGGCCGGTGCAGATGGACGTTTTCTCCTCCCCGTGCACCCAGCCCTGGGGGTCCCCGCGTCCTCCCGCTGCGCTTGTGGGGTTTCCACCCGCTCCGTGACAGCGGCCTCTGACCCCCACCCACCGTGGGCATCCCCGCGCCCCAGCACCCACTCACCCTGCCGGGACGCCCCTCCGCGCCTTTGCCTTTCCGTGGCCCCCGCTTTGGGGCAATCCTGTTTTCCGCAGCAGTACTCAGCACCTTCTCCAAAAAAAACCCTCTCTCTATAACAACATAACTCGGTTCTCGCTCTGCCTTTCGGGAACACCTGCCAGGTTTTACCCCTTTGGTTTTTACATTACAGACTTCCTCTTCTTCTGCCTGTTTTTTTTTTTTTCAGCCCTTTTGTTCCCTCCCTGCTCCTTCCCTTTCAATTGCTGCCTAGTCTTGTAGTGACCCGACTTTGAAAGCCGGTTTGAAGTGGTGTTTTAATTTTTTTTTCCAGGGATTTTATAGCCCATGCTGGTGAATAGACTGAAGCATACAGAATTTTAAATGACTCTAGCTGTCAGGAAACTAAACACAAACATCTGAGACACCCTTGTTAAAACTTCTTCCTTAGAAATCTGAAAGGTTTCAGTGTCTTTAATATTCCACAAAAGAAAGAGGGGTTCTTCGTGTGCTCACTGGCAACACGAGTGCTGCAGACTTCAAGAGCTGTAATCCGCTCACCTTGCGCATGTCTCAAGGAAGAGATCCGACAGCTCCAGCCAGCCCCAGACGTTGTAGGGTTCCTGACTTTTTCACGGCCGCTCCCTGCGTGATTCTGGGTCTTACTTCATGCTTTGCCAGAAATGTTCTGTACGTGGTGGCATCAGATAATGGTGATAACGCTGGGCTTCCTAGGAGAAAGCTCAAAAGATTTAAGCTACTCAATTGAGAGTGTCTGTGCCACATTGGCCACTTACCGTGGCCTCGCCTCCTAAAAACATGCCCAGAAATGCAGAATCAGTGATAATTCCAGCAAAAGCCAGGGGGGTTGAGACTTTGCAATCTCCACGCTTGCACCCGAGGAGGCATCTGAAATGATTACTGTCTGTCTTGATTTTCCACCTCCCTCCCCTCCAGGCATTGTCCGTGCCTCCAGCGTGTTCCCCATCCTAAGCACAATATTGCTGTTGCTGGGAGGACTCTGTGTCGGAGCAGGAAGGATTTACAACAGCAAAAACAACATTATTCTCAGCGCTGGGATTCTCTTTGTTGCAGCAGGTATGTTCTCTTTCAATTGAGTCTGTAAGAAGTGCTGCCTTTTTAAACTGAAAAGGACTGTGGAAAAGCTTGTTGGCAGGTCTCTCCCTCTACCCCTTTGCTGCACTAGCAACATCGCACTAGGGAAATTTCTTAAGACAAAAATATGTTTTTGAAGTTTTACAAGTATATTCTAGAAAAGCTTTTAGTTTTCCTGAAAAAGGAAGCTCGAGTCAATAACAAGCAAATTTTACACTATTCAAAATGTATTAAACATTAGATGAATCAGGCCTTTCTTACATCCAGGGCCTTTTTCTTTTCTTTTATATGATACCAGAAAAAATTCACCTACGATAGGTGAGCCCGTTTTTTACACTAGAAACATCTGAGAGAGTCAGCCACATTGTTAACAGCTTTCCCTGAAGCTCAGATTAAGCATGCTGCATTTAGATGAAAATTCAGCAAGGTAGAAGAGAACTTATCTCGATCAAGGTGAACAGCCATAGCCCTGAGCTCAATATGTATTTTTATTATTATTCTGAACGTTAGAATCCCACCAAGAATATTAGCAAGCTCCCATATGCTACTTCTTGCCCACCGTGCCAACGAAGAGATGGGAACAAAGCCCACTGAGTATTTTGGGATCCCTGCAAGCATATGTGACCCAGATGTGGATCTATTCTTTGTTTTTCAAGAATAAATGAAATCTTGAGATAAATGAAAGAGTCAGTAAATGTAATAAAATTTCCTGGTTATAATCTTTGAACCATTCAGGTCCAGATAGTAACGTGCCTTGAATTTTATCTTCCCAGCCACATAACCACTGATTTATGTTTTTTTCTCTCTAGGGCTAAGTAATATCATAGGGATCATTGTCTACATATCAAGCAATGCAGGTGACCCAAGTGACAAGCGTGATGAGGACAAAAAGAACCATTACAACTATGGTTGGTCTTTTTATTTTGGAGCCTTGTCCTTCATTGTGGCTGAAACCATAGGTGTTCTGGCTGTGAACATTTATATTGAGAAGAACAAAGAGCTGAGGTTTAAGACCAAGAGGGAATTCCTTAAGACTTCTTCCAGTTCTCCTTATGCCAGGATGCCAAGTTATAGGTACAGGAGGCGGAGGTCCAGATCCAGTTCTCGATCTACAGAGCCTTCTCCATCTAGAGACATTTCTCCGGTTGGCATGAAGATAGCAAGCACCATTCCCATGAACGAAATTTCCATGTACACTCTTTCCAGAGAGCCTCTGAAGGTTACAACGGCTGCCAGCTACAACGCAGACCAAGAAGCCAGTTTTCTGCAGGTTCACAACTTCCTTCAGAAGGAATTTAAGGAAGGGCTCCATGTCAACATGGTCAACAGGAGAACGACGCCTGTTTGAAGTATCTTCCTTCCTTGTGCTTTCTGAAGAAATATCGAAACAGAATGGATCTGTCATGAAAGAGAAGGAGCGATGTTAAAATACCCTCTCACCTCTTTAATTGTGGCATGTGTTGAGGTAGCAAGTGGAGATCCTCTGGACCAACATAAAGATATTACATGCTCGTAGCTTTTTTTGAAGCTATTTGGAGTTTGTTTCTTTCAGTTCTTGGTGTCACGAGATGAAGGCAGTTCATGTTCCTGCACTTTTGTAGTGTGTACAAAGTCTTGGAGAAACTGCAAAGGACTTGCCACCAGTGTGTTTTAAAGGATTACAGAAAAATTGTTGAACAACTTTTTTTTTTTTTCTAATATTGAGATCCCTTAATACAAACTTGCAAATATGATTTATAACCAAGCCCAAGGATGAATACAAACTACTCATCAAGTGCGCCACTTTCCTTTGACACAGCATAAGCTTTGCCTCTTGGAAAAAAAAAAAAAGAAGAAAAAAGAAAAAATATTTTTGAAGGCAACACTTTCTAAAACTGACCTGTGCTACTGAAACCGTAGAGCACCCGTGTACCGAGCGTACAGACTCCCTGCTGGGGTGGTAAGGGGGTCTCCCATTTCTGGGTGTAAGGCGTCCCTCAGGACAGTGCAGGTGGGGGAGAAGAGGGTGGGTGTCTCTTGAAACACCTAGAAAGGGCAGGATTGAAGTAGGTGGGACTTGAGCATATTTGCAAATATCATTTCTTGCCTAACATTTAGAAAACTTGAATTCTTATTTCGACTAGCCCTAGTGCCTGATCCGGCAAGGTGCTGAGTGCTGTCTGTCAGGAGCCCCTATAGACTACTTATAGCAAGAGCGAGAAGCAGAGCTGAGCCAGCGCAGGCGAAGCCGCCGGTTCCCTGCGACTGCATTCCTGTTTTCCTTACTGCTTCACAAGTGCAACACTAACGCTATTGGAAACTAAGATATCTAAGCAATGTGCGTAAGAAAATGAGAAGCTAATACGTTCGGACTAGCAAAACTTCCTGCAGCAATGGGAACTGAGTGTTAACAGAATGGATGACAACTTTGTATTTTTTAAAACAGAACAAAAATAATCACCGTTTATGAGATATTTATTAAATTCTTTTTATTATGAATAAGTGCCGCATGGTGCAAGGTATAGTTGCTTTTAGATGGGAATGATGGTTTGACCTAATTTAATTTATTTTGTAACGATGAATCTACTTATGTGCAGAGAGCCCACAGAAAACTCTATGCATCACCTAAGGGGGGAACTAATTTGTACCCTTTGCTTCTGTATGTTTTTAAAAAAGTCTGAAATATTTTTTTTTCTTTTAAATTCCTGCTTTCATTTTTTACATTTAGGCTTGGAATCTCAAAGCTCGAGGGCCTGACTCAAAGCTAGTTTAATTTAATAGTAGTCATGTTGATTTTAGTGACCAAGCCGTATGAGAATGAGGTGCCCGCGTCCCCTTGGATGAATTAGGTGCAGTGAGAGAGGAGCATCTAATTCCTGTAGATTCCTTTGAATATACCCATCGTCTTTGCCCAGAAAATCTTTGCTACCAGAAGACTAAAGAAGTGGTGACAAGAAAAAAAAATCATGATTTGGGAAGCTTGGCTCGCTGACGGTGGGAGATCTCAGCCAAACTGTTAAAACCTCTTTAGTCTTAATTTTTCTTGCGATGGCCGCAGTGTCAGTGGTGTTTTGGATACGAGGCTTTCAGCTAGTGGAACCACGTCCTCCAGGGAAATCCCGGAGGAGCTGCCTTAACATCCCAAAAAGCAAGTTGAACCCCCTCTCCCACCCAGGTAAACCCTGCTTAAGCCTCTCTCCTTGCAAGAACCAAGACACCGTTCTCCATTTTAAGCGCAAGTCTTCCCCTAGTCGCTGTTAAGCTCTGCCTAGCCCTCAGCCTGGCAGAAAAAACATCGTTATTTTGGCGGAGGTGGGTTGGAGCCTTCATCCCTGCTTATTAAGAGTTTCCATTCAGGTTAAAACTCTGCTGGGATCCTTTTTCAAACCTCTGAACTCTGAGAGCTAAAGCAAATGGAGCAATGGGAACGATTTAAAAGTAGAAAATGTTGTGCTACTTTCTGTATCAACACACTATGGAGAAAGATGTTACACAAGCTTTTTAAAAAAAATTCAAACAGAGGCAGACAAGAAAACTTTTTTACCTACTTTTCGGCTAGGACAACATAAAAGAGTTCTAAAATTATTAAAGTTCTTGATGAAAGGTTTTTTATGCTTTCAAACAATAAATTATTTCCTACTTTTTGAGACTTCGTAATATTAAAATACTTTGATTAGCTATGATAGACGTAGAAGTTTGCAATGAAAAAAAAAACCTTCTGTCTCATTAGTGTGTCATACTAAGTGCTAATTAATTTACATCTAATTATAGTTGATGTATTTTACAAGTGCAATTTCCCGGAACTATTTGTTTCCCACTGTGTTAATAAACTAATAGTTAGAAATAAGTCCTCATCCGTGTTTACTGTAATTAAGAATAAAACCATTCCCTTTAAAACCAGGAGTTAGATATAGGCTGTTTTTCTAAACTCACGTCCATTGAACTGGGAGTTGGCAGTGTGAGCTTTGCTTTGCGCATTGGTTTTGTTCTTTTAATCGTCATTCTCCAGTGAACGTGTTTAAAACCAACCATCTGATTCCAGCCAAAGTCTAAGGCTTTTCTAGAGCCCAGGTCAGACCTGCAGAGGCACGTGCAGTATTTTTACACCACGTTTTGGGATGTTCCTCTTTGCCAGAGCAGCTCTCGGAGCGCGATGCCCTGCTTTGGTCCGAGCCAGAGCATCCGCTCCTTCTCCAGCGGGCACCTTTGAGAAATGGAGCTGGAGCCGGGAATTATTCATGGGATGCTCATGGGATGTGGGGTCTGGACAGGGACCAGAGGCACAGGGAGATAACAGGGACCAGAGCTTTCGTCTTGTGGGAGAATGGGGGCTGCGATTTAAAACTCACGGTCTATGTCAAATTGAAACGCAGTAATTTGTTCAACCAAAGCAAAAAAAAAAAAAAGTTTCATTTGACAATTCCAGTAAAAGACAAAAAATCCTCCAAAAATCATTCTTTTCCTGTGGAAAACTTTGATTCTGACAAAACTGAAAAATTTGCAGCATTCCTGCCCATGAAGAGTGTCTTGCTCCATGGCTGATGTAGCTGAAAGAATCAGATTGTGCTTGGACTTTGAAACCATCCCGTGATAGTAAAAAAAAAAAAAAAATAAAAAAAAAATCATCTGTTCTTCCACATCTCTCTGGTTTCCCTGGACAGCACTGAACACAAATTAGCCCCCATTTCTCAACAAGGCCTGCAGATATCATCATCGTATCATTAACAATAATCAGTCTTTTGGTATTACCCTCTAACATACTGTAACAGCAGACCTAAAAAAATGCTACTGGATATGATTGAATTTTCAGAGAAACCAAGTTTCAGGTATAGCGTCAGCTCTCTCTTCCTAGTTTCTCATACAGAATAGGAGTAAAAGGAGAAATCACTTCATCTGCCCCTACATCTAACAAACTATTTTTATATTTCATTTTCTTGCTGTATGGATCACATATCCACAAGGGCTAATATATCATGTCCCTTGAGGTTACATTTCTGTCTGCAGTTCTGAAGTGTTATTTCCACTGTGCTTCAGTTCTACTGGTATAATCACAACCATGTATGATGTACTGAATCCTTACTTTTTAAATAAACCATTTTAAATGTATTAATTTTTGTGTGGAGAAAGGTATATAGATTTTTAACTTCCAAATTCTCTGAGCTGAGATTTCTGTGTTTATTTTTTCCCATTTCTACCTATTTTGATTGCAGCTGGGCATGTCACTGGAAGCCAATATATCAGAGAAAAATAATATTCTTGTGGTCACGCTGCCCAAGAATTCTCCAAGTTAAGCTATCATCACAACATTTCCAGGCATTTGGGTAGGAAACCAAGAAAAACCTTCTAATTTCCAGCTTAAACTTGGCCCATATGAGACACCCTCTGGTTTGGTTCCCAGTTTGAGACTGGTAGGTACAGTGGCCAGGGGCACCACAAATCACCACCAACAGAAAGAAGCCAGCCTCTTCCAAAGTGCTAACCCCCAGCTTTGCCTCCACCTTCTGCGGTTTCACATGAATTTGCTTCCGAGCATCCTCCCCTCCCAGCTCTTGTCCGTTTTCCCTGGAGAAAGCTCGACCCCGCGTGCTGAAGCTCCCCAAAAGCCTTGCTCTGATCACCACCATGAAATCCCGACCGGCGCCGAACACAGGTCGGCAGTTCAGCAGCCTCTTGCCGCTCCCAGACATCCCAAACCATCCCTGTATCAGAGACAATATTTCGTCTTCAAATACCTCTTTTAACTTTACCTTCCCGGTTCCTAAGCCTCCAGATTGTCTTTAAAGATGAAGAATGCCTGCATATCTCTGCCTGCCTCTCCCCATACGTATGATCAATTGGCACGTCTGGAGGGAGGCAGGGGATTCATCTTTTCAAATGCCTCCGACACCCGCTGGCGAAGCCATTTAAAGCTCAAGCCCAAAGCTGGTTCCCTGAAACTACAATAAATAAAGGCTCTTCCCACGGTGGGTAAATAGTGACCCCAAGAGCTGCAGCTGCCCTGCTCTGGACAGGGCTGTATCAAAAAGTGATGTTGTTTGAGGGAGAAGCAAAAACAGAGTCCTTAAGGCTTCGGAAAGTGGAAATAAAAAGAGTCCAGCGAGGAGAACATGGCATTTTCATAGAATAAGAAAACTAACAAACATGGGAGGCGCCGAAAATAAAAGGGAATGAGGAGTGCTCTGCACCTGTCTGCGAAAGGGCTCGTCTTACAGCCGCTGCGCTTCGCCAGAGCTGAGGGGATCGCTTACCGACACCGCACACCCGGCACGGCGGTCGGTATTTTAAGAGAACGAAGCTGCGGATCAGACGCGTGGTCAGCGGCAGGGATGGCTCCGTGGGGCTGGTGCCGCTAAGAGGCTGGGCTGTGTCCGGGGGTCGTATCTCCTTCTTCATACCCATGGGAGTCTATTAAAGAAATTAAAAAACCCCAACCAAAACACAGACACACAGATTTTGCTCTTGCCTTCGGCGACGGCAGGATTTCAGCCCCAGGATTAGGGAGCGTTTGGAGGGTGGCACTGGCGGTACCCCCGGGTATCAGCTCTGCGGAGCCAGCCAGGGGCAGGGTGGTCTCACCGTGCCGGGGCAATGCAGGGTGAGGGGCTCAGCTATTGCTAAGGAGCTCCCATTTGGAGAAAGATGTTGGCTGAAAATGTGTTTGAGCTGAGAGCAGACCAGGCGCAATCTCCTCCGCTCTGGGTTATTCTCACCTGGGAAGGGTCTTCTGCAGAAGATCGTTCTGCAAGAGAGGAACCACAGGATTTGGTTAAACTGGTTGTGGTAAATACGGGGACTGGTCTGGAAAAAATATAGGAAAGTGCAAGTGCAAACCAAGCCAACACCTCTAACAAAATAATACAATAGTTGGTCTTGAGACACCTCCTTTAGCATTTTCTCCAGTAGAGAAACACAACTGTGTCTCTCTCACTCACTGCTGCTGAAGTGCAGCTAATTACAACCCTCCCTGCGTCCCAACAGGTCCTCATTAATAGTCTGTTTATATTTCACGTGATATTGATTTTTAAATGTGAATGCTTGCCAACTGATGCAGGGAGACTGCAGGAACCGCTCCTAGAGGATTAGGTACCACGGTCTTCTGGATGTGCAGGCAACCTTGGGGGTTTCCTTTAGTCCTTTGCTTCTCCAGAAATCAGTTTTGCTTCTGCATTTGCCAGACGCCCACCAGCCCCCCCAGGGAGGGCAACTTCGCCTCCACACCGGGACAGAAATTCCCAGGTTGGGGCCAGAGGCTCAGCCCATGGGCAGAGGAGCCTTTTGGCTCTCTCCATGGCAGTTGAGCGGCCACAAGCCGTGATCCCCGAATACCTGCCGGCGGTCCCCCAAAACCCACCAAGCCCATGGCGGGAGGAGCAGGGAGCAGCGCCCGTGCAACACGGCTGCATCAGCTCATGTAGCAAAGCCACAGAGCCCACAGGGAGCAATAACCCAACAAAATAGTTTCTTTCCCAGGGACTGGGGGCTTTAGGTCACTTTTGGGGGGCTGGGGACAATGTTTCAGTCCTCAGCAGCAGTAACACGAGTTTCCAGGCTCCAGGGAAGCCACTGCCGCTCACATTGAAGCTCATTGTGTCTCGTTCACATTCCCAGCTCCGCTCTGCAGGGGAGAGGAGGGAAGGATCTATTTTCCCCTTCTGATTTCACTTCATTTTTTTCCTGGATATCATTAGGAAACTCAAAACAAAACCCTGAGGAACTTACCCAGATCGCAGTACCTAAATAAGAACAAAAAGCGTGATTCTTGCCAACACTGGAAGAGACACAAAGACCAACACCAACAAAAAAATTAATGAGTTCCCACCCCTGCAGTCCTTGTAGGTAGTAATTAGTCTAAAGCACGATCATTAGCACTTGCTTCCTCAGCAAGCAGAGCCTTGCTTTGTGCCCACGTTTGCAAACACACGTTCACTTTCTTCCACTCAACTTGCCGAGGACCTGTGGAGTTTGTAGCATTAAGGAGGCACAGGACGCAGCTCCCAGGATCGACAGATGTCTAGTGAAATTTAACAAGAGACTACTTCAAAAGAAAAGGCAATTTTTAACGCATTCCTTTTCTGGTTTAGAGTCTGTTCCCTTTAGGATTTTCAACTTTCATGAGAACTCTTGGTTCTGGTTTAAATGTAAGCCTCCAATATTTCTCCCAGCCCCATCCCGGCATATCACAGCCCTGCGCAGGGCTGGGAGCATCTTCCTACAGCTCTGCCCGTGGTCTCTGGTCCCCGCGTTGCCCCATGTCCCCAGCACCCTCCCCAGTCCCCTTCCCCTCCAGTTTCGCACCGCGTACCTTGGCTCCCTCCCATGACTCCCACCTCCCCGGCAGGAGCAGGGCCCCAGCTGCCCATACCAGGCTCAGACATGTCACCCTGGTGCTAAGCCAGCCCAGTCACACGTCAAGCAGAGTAATGTTAACCCCTTTAAGTTATATTTCAATTACAGTTATTTTGGATCAATATTTTTTAGTTTACTCGTTATTTTCTCTCCCTTTCCCATGCTCCCCTTTCACCTTAACTCATTGCTTCAGGTTGTCTTTATTAATTTGAGCTGACAACTCTGCACCTTTATTGTGACATCAAAGTGGAGCGTTCATAAAACAGGACTGGCGTAGCTTTGACATTATCTTGACATGATAACATGATATTTGCAGCTTTCCACTGACATTTTTTTCACCATTGTTTTGACATTCAGGTACTGTCACCCTCCTCAGTTTGACATCACAATTGTAATGTCGTCTCCACCGTGGCCTCTGCATTGACATTATCATCAAATTAGCTTTACGATCAGCTGAAATATCAAAGGGAAGAGAGAGGTTGGCCCCAGCCCAGGCAATCTGGGTTCAGGGCAAGAGAAGTCACTTCCGAAAGAAGGAAAGGATGTGGACTATACGCATCGAGGAAAACCTGGATGGTGGGAAAGCAAGCAAGCTCTTGAGAGGTGTTGCATTAGAAAAAAATAGGCAAAAGGCACAAAACCAAACAAACAAAAAAAGACAACTCAGAATACTTCAGGTTAATTAAAAAATAATTATAATAAAAATAAACAATAAAATAAGTAAGTCTATTTATTTTGCCACCTTCTTTAGGCAGCAGTGCTCGGCTCTGGAGGGACGTCCAGCTCCGAACTCTTTGCAGAGGCTGCCGCGAGCTGAAGGCTTGGGCGCACCGTTTGTGGGCTCCGGGGCTATTAAACAATTTAGAATCCGACTGAACTCAGACTAGGCGCTATTATAAACGCAGATGTGTTTATAACCTAGCTGAAAAGTTAATCATTATTAATGCCTATTTCTGGGCATGCCGCAAATCAAGAGATTACAGCTTTTGAACGGCAGCTGTAGCCACTCTGACACAGTCGGGAATCCAAAACAAACCGGGCAGGACGGGGCGGAAAGCTGAGCTCTGCCGGGCGCTCCCCTCCTTACGTGCATTAATAGCCTCCTCGCTGCGCCGGCTGACACAGCCCAGCAGCTGTCTGCGGCCGCCCCGCTCGCCCCGGCCAGCGCGGGGCTGACATTTGCAAACGTTCAGATGCGCCAGGATTTCGGGAGACCTCGCAAATTATCCGCCGCGCTCCACCGGGAGTGCCGGTCCAGAGCGGGATGGATGAGAGCAAACCCCTGAAGGTCCGGTTGACGTTCTCCGTGATCCTGGTTGGGGTCTCGCTCCTGTTTGCAGCTGTAGTGACTGACCACTGGGCCGTGCTGAGCCCCAAAGTGGAGGAATATAACGCCACCTGCGAAGCGGCTCATTTTGGGCTCTGGCGACTCTGTATAAAGCGGATTTTTATGCAGGAGCAAGGTCCCAAAGAGAAGGGCTGTGGGCCAATAAGCCTGCCAGGAGGTAGGTGACCACCCACCCGTGCACGGGAGAAAGCACCAGGCGGTCAAGCCGGGCTTTGCTTAGGAGGTTGCAGGACGTGGCAGAAGGAAAATAGGGTCCGTGTTCCCGTGGCGTTTCATTTGGCAGGGGGCTGCATGGGGCTGTTTTCGTGTTGGTCTGCAAACACCCCTCGTTGTCATCCCTCTCGCTGTAAGTGTGCGCTGCGTTGCCTTGCCCGTCTACTTGTGACCATATTTGAGCCTCCTGTGCAACAACGACGGCGGCGGGGAGAAAGGGAGGAGGATCGGACGTGGTGGGAATCGCAGAGGGAAATTGGGAGAGAGGAAATTTTGTTGCCATCAGCCAAGGGTCCCGCAGCACCCAGGCATGCCAAGAAAGAGGATTTATGGGTCCACCAAAGCTGAATCTTTAGGATTTCCAGATCCATATAGGTACGAAAGAAGAGCCTGTTCACGGCTGGCATTAGGTTATCTCTCAGCTATTTCAATAACAACTGTTCCTCAGGGCAGGGACCTGCAGTATGTTTTGCCAACTTCCAAAACACAGTCAGAAACTGAGTTTGAAGCGATTTCTCAACGACTTACGGAGCCTCCGAGCCTCTCGGCGGAGGCAGCCTGGTCCCACGCCCGTCTCCATCGTGGGTCCCTCCACCACAATCGATAGGGAGGGCGGTGGGGGAGCGAGAACGGCTGCTTTCTGGGAAGGCCGTTACATTCCCGTGGTAAAAGCAGCTCATTATGGTTTTGCTGATTGCAAAGTCAGCAACATTCGCGCCGCATGCACTAATACACTCCCTCCGTGACCGAGCTACGCTGCTTTTTGAGAAGGCTCATAGGGTACTGGATGCTTTCCAGAATAGAAATAACAGGATTGCCTTCATGTTAGACTCGCTACTTGAAATACATACGTTAACACATATTTGAAAGTTTCATGTGAAAAATCTTATTGCCTGGGCTTACTGTGTGCTCCCTGTATTCCTGCAATTCTTTATCGCTTGGCCAAATTACATGTTGTGAAGAGAGGAGCTCAGCCTCAGCGTTCGGATCTGCCTCTAACCAAATTTGGGAGTGTGTCATCCGTATGTTTAATGTCTCTTGCGAAGATACTTATGTGCCTAGAAACATATTCCTCACTGTACGCCTTTCCTTGCACGCGGAGGAAAACTCCCACAAAAGGAAAAACAATAGAAATTGGTGGATAAACACCAAAATTGCACAACGGCAGGGTAAATATAAAACTCATAAATATCCAGCTGTCTGCTAAAAGCAGATTCACAGGCAGGGCAGCACGAAAGCAGCTCCTATCTTTGACAGACATCAGCATGTGCCTGCACGGGCGTTGAATCACGTCCCAGCGCTGCCGTTCCACCAGGCACAGCGAACAACCGGGTGATGGAGGGGCTGAGCCACCCGCCCCACCCCGGAGGTGGTTTTCCAGTTTTTAAAGATATTTGGGAATTGAGATGACATCCTGTGTCGTAATCAGCATCCAAGGTTTCAAAGGGTAAAATTCACACCTCCATTAGAATATAAATATTGTAATCCCCGTTTTACGCACACCGGGAACGTGGCGTGGGGCGGAGGGGGAGAGCACAGCCCCAGCGGATTCGGCTGCTAAACGATGCTGCGTCCGCGCGGCTCGTGTTAGATTGATTTCACACTTCTGGGAAGAGATGTCGGCAGGGAAACACCGGGGTTGTGAAACCTGCAGCAGGCGAGAAAATGTGAATGAACAAACGTGCAGTAAAAGAGCAGATGTGGGCACTGGTTTTCCTGAAAATCATGAGACGTAACCAGACATTACTGCCAGGACTGGAAAAGAAACATAAGAATTTATGACTGCATTAATAACCATTTACCAGTCACTCCCTGCGGAGGAAATGGATGGCATGATTAACATTATTTATTAGGTTTTGAGCTCGGCATGGTGCAAAATGGGGAGGATGACTTGGCTCGCAGTCCACAAAGCAAGGCTGTGATTTAGGCAGAGATTTAAAATTTGACAGCACTCTTCCGAGGATGTTGACAAATTGGAAAGGGTTCAGCAGCCTGCTGTAAGAAATAAAATGATCAGGGAGATGGCTGTTAAAACCGGGCAAATTCAGATAAATACTGGGACATTTTGTATTGTGGTCAGTGGGCAGCTTATTATGGGTTGTACGCTGAGTTCGCCTGCACTGCCAGTAACCCCAGTGTAGGTGTTGACCTACAAAGCGGGCTCTGGTGCGCCTGCACGCTGGGCAGCGGGATGCTCTGCAGCCGGCGTGTGTCACAGCAGGTTAAACAGGTCCTTGAAAATACGGGAACCTGAGTTCGGGCAACTGGAGAGGAAAAGCGCTGGAGCACATGTGTTATCAGCAGGGTGGTCTCGTTCCCCGTGTCCATATNTTTTCCAACCTTAATGATTCTATGATTCACGTAAGAGACTCGCTGTGGTATGGAATCAAACTGTTTGGAGTTGCCATCTCCAAAACTCAGTGTCAAAGGCCTTGCCCTGGCTTGTTAGCCAGGTCAGAGCCCAAGGTCTGGCCCCCTCCACTGCCCAGCCCTCACCTTAGCATCTCCTGTAATCACAGCAGCAGGTCCTGTCTCCCAAACTTAACACAAGGGAAACCTCACATTAAAATCCAGGTTTTTCCTAACCACCCAGCCTGCCACAACACCCCACACGCTAGTGTCCGTCTGAAGTTCAAGAGGAAGGTGGGCTCCAGCTCGTCCCCAGCCTGTCACTCCAACCCTCAGGGGTGACAGCGGCCACCTGGATCTCCGCATGTTCCAAACACCTTGTGGCCCCTCTGCCCTCTCTCCCCCATGAGGTCTCATATTGCAGACCCCCACGTTCCAAGCATAGCTCAATGCGATTGCATTTTGACTGCGTCCCATCCCTGCGGTAGCTGCCCCGTGGTGAGCGGCAGGAGAGGTTGGCTCTGCATGAGCAGAGGAAAGATGAATTGGCCCATTTGCCGACGCATGGCGGTCATCCAGGAATGGTGGATCTGAAGGGAAGGGCCAGGAGGGCTGTAAGGTGGGTGACCTGGAAGGGGGAGGACACTGGGTGATAAACCGCATGTTACAACCCTGAAGTTCACGCAAGCCTTAATGACCACAGAGCCCCTGGACGGTTCCCATCAGCACACTGAGGTCACCTCATGACAGAGATAATGCAATTAGGGGTGGAGAGAAACAAAGACTGCCGCACAGTTTTCATCCATTATAAAACCCATTTTAAATGCTATCCATTATGTAAGTGTGGTGTGACACAAATGGGCTCTTCTCTTATTCATGGTGGCACCAGAGAGGCATTGAAGTGCCTCAGTTCTCTTGAACAACAGGGAACCTTGTTGAAACAGATATTCCCAGCTCAGCAGAGCACTGAAGCATCTTTAAACTGAAAACAATATATCACTTTACCAAAAACAATCTAGTTATGTTTTCCCAGAATAAATGCATTTTCCAAAAACACCTCCCCTAGAGCGAACCGACTTCTGTGATAACCCCATTTATCGTACCTTGGCAGAGCTTCGCTATAAGCCACAAACACAGAGGCAGCTCCTTTTCCTGCAGCCAAGTCCATCTCCAAAAGAAGGGTTTGTGTGCTCCCGCTGAGCTGAGCCTTCACGGACTGGAGGGTGGGCTGGGCTGGTTTGGTCCACCTACGCTGGACACGAAGCTGTGCCGTGTCCCCCATCACACCATGTCTGGATGGCTTCACCTTGGGCTTTGTACAGTCAGCACGCCTGGGGACTCCTTTGAGTTCAGCCTTTTTGAGAGAATTTATCAAAAGGCAAACCAAACAATCCAAGACGAAGTGTCCCAGTTTCATCCCATCTCCCTCCCACCCCACAGGAGCCAAAGGATCCCCAAACTGGGATCACCAGTTGGGATGCTCAGCCCCAGCCACCTCTCGTTGCTGGCAGAGGCACGCAACCTCCACTCCGGGGGTCAAAATTTGCAATTTCTGTCATAGAGGTCTGAGTTCAAATATGTTTCCTCCAGTCATTTGCAAGGATAATAAAGAAAAGGTCAGGAGATGCCAGAGCTGAACATTAACCTAGTCTCCAGCAAGGAGAAGCTGCAGATGAAATAAAAGTCAGCTTATAAAATTAAGTAGGTAAGAGCGTCTCAAAGGAATCTTCCACTAACCGGCCCAAAAACACTGCTTTACAATTACCTGTCTCCTGGGAGAGAGAAAATAAATCCTCCTAGAATCAGTAACTCCAATATCTGCCATTTGCACGGCAGAAAAAAACCACAAGAACCAACAGGTAACATACAGTACTCTGGTATCTTCTTGCCACTAGAAATTTATACTGTAAATAAAAACCAAAACGCAGTGTGTGTCCCCAGGCAGAACCCGGCACAGTCCTGCACCCAGGACCTGGCTCAGGCAACCTGCCCTGTAGCAGCATGTCCTGGCCCAGACACTGGAGAGGACCATAAAGTCCTCCCAGACTTTCTCTCAGCATCTTGTGGAAATTGGTGCTAACGCCGTTATTTAACAGACAAGAGATGCTGGTGTTAACCAAGTGGCCCCTTGCCACGGGCAGTGCCTCTATTTTGTGCAATCTCAGCGCAATTTCCCCGTCTGAAGGGAGTCCAACCTGGGGTGCAGGAGGGTGCTGTGGCAGGCGCTGAGCGTGTCCTCTCCAGCCCGGCTCAGCAGAATAGCGCAATCAGAGCTGGCGCCGCTCAACGCATCTCCGCGATTGCACCCTTCCAGCCAAATTCCTGGCGAGTAACTGTTCTCCCAGCTCTGCGCCCCTTCAAACCTTCAATTAAATCAGTTATAAATAGCGAGAACACCCTCCACCCCAACCCTGCTGCTGCCAAAGCTTCGAGTCAGCAGGTTCTCACCAGCCCCTTCCCCATCCCATTGAGGCTGGAAGCCTCCTGTGTACCTACTGGCACGGAGGTGACCACAATGACACCTCTCTGACAGCTGATTCTCACTAGACTGAGCACAAAACAATATCATGACCATTGAGAGACTCGGCTACCAACTTCCCTCCTCCCAGTATCCCCCTGCCCCACAATCTTGATCCCAGGTCGCTTTATAACCCCCCTATAAATATCCCACGTACGTGGCAGCGTGCTCACGTGAAGTCCAGATCTAACTCTGCTATCTTATCAAATTAATGAGACGTTCCTCTAGGACAAGAAGAAACGGCCTCAAGTTGCGCCAAGGGAAGTTTAGATTGGACATTAGGAGAAATTTCTTTACTGAAAGAGTGGTCAGGCCTTGGCACAGGCTGCCCAGGGCAGTGGTGGAGTCCCCATCCCTGGAGGGATTTAACAGACGTGTAGATGAGGCGCTCGGGGACATGGTTTAGTGGGAATGGGGGGGTTGAGATGACAGTTGGACTTGATGATCTTAGAGGTCTTTTCCAACCTTAATGATTCTATGATTCTAACTTAGGAGACTGCTCTGATGGATCTGAACTTTGCTAGAGCCAGGTTGAGTGACAGCCTCTTCGCCCTTGACTCGTATGGCTTTGATCAGCCTTCCCTTCCCTGGCCAACTGTTTGCAGCTTCAGATAGCTTTTGGTTTTTTGGTCTAACAGCCAAAAAAGAAGTCCCCAGTGTCCCCATTACAGTAAAACACCACGTGCTTTGCTGCACTGCAGCAGCCTCATCTCTGGGACCCCCGAAGCGTGGTGACCTCCCCCCCATGCAGCAAACTCCCCTGGGCTGCTCCTCCCCGCCGGCCGCTGCCACGTGGGGCTCTGCGAGCTGGAGGAGGGGCGAGCTGGGGGGCACAAGGTGGATGAGGACTCTCCATCCTCCTTTTTAAGAGCCCAAGCGGACGACAGCAGCGGTGACCCTCCTATGGCCGACGGGGTGATGGCACTATGGAATGGGTTGGCAGTGGCGAGGGGAGGTGAGCTGAGATACCAGCTCAGCTGTGGGCACGGCAGGTCTCATCACCAGGAAATACGGCTATAGGAATGTGTGACGGCCAAAGACAGAATGAGCAAAATTATCTGTAATTCATGTTTTAAATAGATGAGCAATCAATGTGAAAAGCTCTTGGAGAGAGCAGCCCACAAAAGGTATCAGAGGGGGCTTCAGCCTTGTCCATGCTGGAGCCGGTGGCTGGGCGCGTGCATGCCACTCATCTGCTCCCACACAAAACAGATCATACTCCAGTTTCTCTGTGCTACCAAAGGTAGGGAACCTTAAAAACATTGCAAGTTTGATATATCAATAAAAAGCAAATTCAGTTTTACGACATTTTATCAGAAATTTCCAAGCACACTCAATTCCCTTTTCTCTTTCAGAACACAACTGCTCCTACTTCAAGCACTTCACACCAGGACAGAGCTCGGAGATATTTGAAGTAACCACCCAGAAAGGTAAGAATGATCCTGAAAAATATTTTCCTAACTGAGGTGCACACAAGATCTAAGGTAAAGGGGCCCCCAAAATGAGGGGTCACTCCTGGTTCCACTGAAAGCAGTAGAGGAATTTCTACCGGAGACCACCAGCTGGGAAAAATGTAAAAAAAAAAAATAACGCTCTGAAGAAGGTCAAATGCCAACTTCCTGGGAAGAATAATTTTTATATACAATCACACTCATAAGTGTGATTTTACTCAAAGTTGCCCCACAAGTATATAACAATGTCAATACACATGAAAACTGCAAAAAATCTTTTCAGCATAAAAATGACTTTACAACGTCAGCACCAGCCGCGACACTTGGAGCCTTTGCCATCGAAGGAAGAGGACGTTAATAAAATCTAAATGAATAAATCATACTCCAAGCAGAGGCTTGACCCTGAAAAGAAGTACAGAGACTCTGTGAAGACCATTAGGAATTTTATGCTTCATATCGATTTTACATGAAAGTCTTGCAAAAACCAGCGCTATCGCTGGAAGGACGGAGCAGAGGTCCTACAGAGACACGCGCAGTCAGTGTTTACAGAGCACGGATTTTGAAAAGAGTCTTTCACAGACAAATTTCACATTTCTCATAAGTCCCTGATAAAACCACATTTTTTTAGCACTCATCTAACGTGCTCCTCTCTCTTTCTCGCCCTCTCATTAAGGACAAATTCCTTTCTAGTTTGTCACGCAACGTATTTTGCTGCGGAGTAAATGAGCCGATGATTACATTACACATAATAAACAATCTGCTTTGCTTCCAGCAGAAATTGTAACGGTGGAAAACTCTGCTCACAGGTTTTCTAAAAAAACCAGTTTCCTAAGACAGGAACGACTGGGAATTTTAAGTGGATAGAAGAGCATGTATCTGAGCTACCTGCTTTTGCTTATTTATATACTATCAGTTCCAGCCATCTGACGTTAAAAACATACCCAATGCCTTCTTAGTAATTTCAGGAAAAAAATCAGGGAGACCTTCTTTTCTTTGAAGTAAAAGAAAAAGCTTAAGCCTCAGCAAAATATTTTACATTAGAACGAACACTTTCAGGCAGTTCTAGCACGTAGTAAAGAGAAACATTAAGGAAATTATAATAAAACAGTGGTATGAAAAGCGATGAGAACAAAGAGCTATTGGAGAAATAGGTACGTTTTGATGGGAGCTAATTAGTAACAGGCAAAAAAATTCTTCATGATTTTGCCTGGGAGATATTTTTTTTAAAATGACTTGAAAGGCAAATATCATCAGGCACTGCGATGTTCACGCATGGCTACATGTGTTAAATATTAAACTAACCTGAAAACGAATGCAATATGTAAATGAAGGCCTGAATTATTCAATTAGCAATTCTTCCCCTCCATTCAGGCACTGAACTGTGCTTCAGCTGGAGGAAGTGTCCAGCGCACATCTTAGCTGGCTTAGCGAAAACCAGGACATTTTACGGAGGTTTTAATCCTATGCCCTGAAGAAGCTGGGTTTCCACAGAGCTGGAAATCATTGTCTTAAAGAAATTTTAAAAAATAATTAAAAAAAAAAGCTGCTACGCAAACCTCCTGCCTGCTTTGCCTGCTCGGACTGCGAGCCCCGCGGAGCACACAGCTGTCCTGCATCGGTACAACGCCGGCACCAGGCGCGGGGCCTTGTCGGGGCTCAGCAATACAGATCTGGAATAAAAATAGCAGAGTTGTCTATTTACTCTGAGAGCAGAGTGTGGAGTGATGGAAGAAATGAGAGCGTGGAGCCCAGTAAGGCTTCAACCATAACATCTACGCAGCAAAGCTAAACCGACTCCAGCCCAGAGCTTCATCAGACGATCACAGGCGCCATTTGCTCTTTCAGGAAGTGTTCAGAAAGTCTCTCCCCCCTCCTGCTCTGTTTTTATACCCTTTGTATTCAAAAGAGACACGGCCACTACTTGCCCCTGCTTTTATTTGAGGAAACTGTTCAATTCACCAGAGCCACCTCTCCGCAGCCATGGGAGGATACGTGGTTCTCAGAGTGACCTCCTGCAAAGTCACAAGAGCTGATGGGAGCGTGCTCAGAATTTGCAGACATTTGCATATTTTTTTTGTATGTTTGTTTTGCTTTGGCAGAATACAGCATTTCAGCTGCAGCTATTGCCATCTTCAGCGTTGGCTTTGCAATCATCGGAACAATCTGCGTCCTCTTATCCTTCAGGAAGAAGAGGGATTATCTGCTGAAGCCGGCATCCATGTTCTACACCTTCGCAGGTAAGGAGACTCGGTGCTCACATACTTGCACTCAGTTCATAGGACAACACAGAGAAACTTAGGTAGATCCTGGGAGGATGGAGACACTTCTAAAAATGCCCTGAAAGTGGCATTTTCTTCCTAGTCAGTGTCAGACTACAAGTCCCTATGTGGTGCTCCAGCTCTGAAGATGTCCTGAAGAGCTCTGGAGATGTCCTGCTCAGCGAGCATTACCCAGCAGGTCGTCTGTATTTTCTCCAGCTGCCTTTAAAAGGGACATTTCTAACGTAGTCCGTTCTGGCCCCAGTCTAAACCAGGGATATACACTATCCTATCTCATTTATTAAGACTCAAACCAAGAAAGAGCTGATCCAGGCCCAAAACACACAGCTGTCTCCAAAAACATGAAGGCTACATTTTCACATGAGCTAGTAATACCTTGACACACCACAACGACTGAAAGACAGGGGTGCAAGTTGTCACCTCAATCAAACTCCTAATTCAACCTTTGGAAAAGCTTCTTAGGGAATGGAGTTATTCCTCCACCACTTTGAGTTTCCCATCCAAGCCTGCCCAAAAGATCCCACTCAGCAAGTCACCGGCTGGCTGGGGCGGCCTGGCTTGTCGCAGAGCTCTAAGCAGTTGCAAGCGTTGGTTCCTTCAACCAATCAATGACTCACCTGTGAATCTCACTGCAATTCCCGTATGCAAAAAGACAGATGAGGTGGTTAATTAACGATGAAAAGTTGCTGGTTATTCAACCCACTGCTCTTATCTTCCTTCAGGTCTCTGCATCATCATCTCTGTTGAAGTCATGAGACAATCCGTGAAGAGGATGATCGACAGCAAGGAGACAGTCTGGATGGAGTACAGCTACTCCTGGTCCTTCGCCTGTGCCTGCGCCTCCTTCGTCCTGCTCTTCATCTGCGGCATCGCCCTCCTCCTCATCGCACTGCCCCGCTTCCCCCAGAACCCCTGGGAGACCTGCATGGATGCAGAACCGGAGCACTGATGTTCCCAGCACCCATGAAAAAACCCACGGAAAGCGTTCTGAAAAGATTTGTATTTTTTAAAATGTCTGGCTCTCACTACACAACGTGCACTCCATTAACTAAGTCCTTACTGAACCAAGGCATGTTCAATTGTAATTATTGCTTTCTTTCTTTTTTTTTTTCCCCTCTTTTTTTTTTTTTTTCCCCTAAGAGAGCAGGAAGGGCGTTCAGCACCCGGGTGGGTCGTGGGTGAACGGCACTGCTCCGTGCCAAGCTAGGGATGCCTTGGGCTGATGCAGTTGGGGGCAAACCTGCGTGTGAGACAGCTCGTGCCACAGAGAAGACAGTTTTCTTAGGGAGAAGGTGTGTGGTGTAGTTAGGCTTAAAGAGCAGATCCGTGAGGGATATTGGGCTTTTACACCTCGCTTGGTCAGAGACAGTGAGAAATTCTAGGTCCGTGCAGAATCCGTTTCCCCGTTCATGCCATACTCCTCTACCTCCCAAGGAAGGGTTAGCTCACCACTCTGGAATAAATTGGAGATCTTTACACTGTTCTATTAAAATATTAAAATTAAAAATAAATTTAAAAAATACTTTGCCTTGCATTGGGATAAAAATTTCTCCTACAAATTTACACCCTGCAGTTCCATTCTTTTGAATTAACCGCAAGAAACCTGCAAGATATAGTTTCTGTTCTGCTTAAACTTTGATGGCAAATCCAAGAAGTACTGAACATTAAGAGTGATATTTTCCTTTAATAAAAAGTATCATCTTCCAGTCGCATGATTTTCTGGAAAATGATTTTGATGGATGAATCACCTGGCCCATCAAATTCCGCTAGGTCCAGAATGACAGTGTAATTCTGGATGGTATTTACTGTACGGAGCTCTCATTTGTTCCTTGTGAACGGGCTTTTTAAGAATACCGTCCTTTGCTCCCTGCATACGTATATAAAACTACATTTTAGGAAAAATCCTTCAAGGAAGCTGCCAAGAAGGAAAGGACTTAAACTGAAACACCCAGGGGAGTCAGCCCCGAAAATACTACAAAAGCGCATCGTTGTTTATGCATCCTTGAAGAAAGGTACAGCCGAGGCATCGCCGATGGGGGATGCTGCGGAGGCTGGTTGCGTCGCAGAGCCCCCGAGAGCTCCGCCGCGGCCGCCTGCGGCACCGGGGGGGGACTGGGGGTCCCCCAGCCCCACAGGCTCACCCAGCCCCTCTGGCCGAGCCCTTTGCAGCATCACGGTTGCCCAGCACCAAAAGGTGGGTGTCTTATTTTGACAGTTCAATTTTCAGAATCTGCTCAGCACTTTCCCCCCAAGTAGGAAAAAAAAAATATGTTTTACGTTGCAGTTTTTTCACCTGACAATTTAAAAAGCAGAAGAAAAGGAAACCGAAGTGTCCTTCCCGCCGCACTTACCTGTCCACAATTCCAAAGAAAACCAGACAGAATTCAAAACAGAAAATTTCTGATCATTTTGAAGAAATCGTGACATGTTCAAACATTTCAAGAAATTACCCAGCAATTTTGTGCTGGTGTGAGGGGTTGCCCACTGCCGTCGGCCAAACCCCCTCCGGGCACACTGAGCCCAGCAGCCCCCCACCAGACTGCGGCACATCTCCATTTTCCCATCAGTAGAGCGGCAGCGAGAACAGAAGCCTTTATTTTTCAAGCTCTTTGAAGTGGAAAAGCACTACAAATAACACGTATATTATAAAGTTTTGGGATAAAGCGCTCACTGGCGCTCAGCTCTGAGTTTGAGCTGGGGAACTCTGCCTGTCTCTCGTCATGAGAGACAACTGCGAGTCTTCAAGTTGTCACTGAACCACTGTGAAATGCTAAATGGTTTCGAAATCTTGTTTTGGGGTACAGAGTTTGACATTCTTAATTTGCATTTCCATTGTTCGGGAAAACAGAGGTTAGTTTCTAGGGAAATCCGTTACAGGTGACAACAGAGAAGGAGGTAGTTGGTGTGAGCCCTGCGGTGGCTGACCCCAGCTTGGGACACCCAAACACACACAACGTAGATAAACCTAAGCTAAGCACAAAGGCATTCCCAGCTCAGCCATCATCATCAAAATCACCTCACCTTGGACGTGCAATGGGTTGAGATAAGCGAGGTTTGGGGGGGTGGGTCTGCGTTCTTCACCCCGTGGGGACCTGTGGCACATCCCATGGCCCTGGGAAGCCCTTTGCCCACACCGTTTCTGAAGCACCATCCCTCTCTTGCAATGCTGGTTCTGTGACAAAGTAAGTTCTAGGTGACTTCTTATCCCGATGGGCCAACTTGTTGCCCAGGCAAGAAGCTGCTTACTCCCCTTCGCGGCAGTCGTGAGCCAGAACGTACATATTTGAGATAAACAGACCCTGGAAGGTCTCATCCATCCTGCTTGTGCCAGGGCTGACCCACTTGGTCCAAGCCACAGTGAGGGCAATGGAAAGATTCCCAGCTGGGATCTGGCCTGGATCCAGAGGTTTTACAGCCTCTCTGTGCTCACTTTACTCATGGGGCAGAGAAAACACACAGCTCACGGCCGCGAGACCCTACACCCGCAGACAGCAGCTCAGAGCTAGATGCCTCCTCAAGCTCCTGAACTCACTGAGTTTATTGTCTGTCTGCTGCAAGTTGGTCTCTGCAAGACTGAGAAGCATGTGGATGACTTCATTTTCTTTTTCCAGATATTAAGAAATGCTGATGAGGGACCCATCCATTAAATTGGTCATTGGTATTCACAGTGGGAGAGGCACTGCTCTTACAGCAGGTTTGTTCTGCCATATCCAAAGCTCTCTGCCAGGGAGCCAATAACGAGTTTTGAGAGAGTTAATAAAAGAAGAATATAATGGGGGAGCAGCCATCATGAGTTTGAGTTTTCATTCTCTCAGCTGAGCAAATAGCAGGGAACGGCCACCAAAACCTCAGGAACGTAGCATGAAAACGTGAAAGAAATGTCCTCGCCGGCAGGGAGTCGTCAGAACAAATGGGGGACGGGAACCCGGCTGCTACACCAGCAACGGGAGCACACGGGGGTTGGGAGGTGGCCTAAGAACCGAGTGGGAAACACGCACCAGGGAAAGGAAGAGGCAAATTAATTCACAGAACAAGTAACTACCACCAGCCACCACGAAATCCCAAAGGTTGGTCCTGCCGCTACCAGACCCACGGACACCGTTGGCCATGGGTCCCCCGGGCATGTGCCATTTGTCACTCCGTAACCCAACATCCCTGCCCGTCCCCTCCTCAGGGCACCCACGCCGAGGTGCCCCGGGGCATCACACCTGACACGGTATTGTGAGATTTCGGTTGCTGAAGTCTGCCCACCACACCACAAACCCCAAGTGTTAAATCACAGAGTCAAGGCAACAGAAGACGTGAAGTTCTTTGTTTATGGAAGATTAAGATTTGCTGTTAGGCACCAGGCACAGAGAGAATCTGCTTCCCTTCATTTTAAATGCTGTGTTGTGTGAATTTAATGTGCAGAAAAGGTGCCAGACTAACAACCCTCAAGAACAAAATTGCCTGTTTAGCAAGCAGCCAGCTGAGCTCTCAGAACAGCCTTTATCCGGGAAGCGGTACCGCAGCCCGGCCGGGGAGGGAGAGCTCGCCCGGAGCTCGCAGGTCACCCAGGTTTATAGCACACAGGGGTGCAGAGATGGGTACGTGCAGCACGGGAAAGGGACATGCAGAAATGTCAGTACAAAAGCCTGCTTTTCCCTTAGCCCAGGCCTGAAAAGCACCAGCACATACACGGTGCTCGGGTGTTTGACCAGCCCAACGTGGTTATAAAGGCACAGGTACACTTACTTACCTCTTTTTTCACTGATCCCCTTCCACTCTGTCGCTTCCTTGTGGCCATCACCTCTTTTTTCTCCTTACTTTGACAGTTGTGGAAATTAATTCCAGAAGGTCCGAAAGATCTGAGAATTTTTGCCCCCCACAACGAGATCCTTGGCCCCGCTGCAGAAGGACATTTTCTCTCCTGGGCCTGAGGAACATACCCAATACAAGAGGCCACCAACGTCCAGAGATGGCTGTTTGCCACACTACAACCTGCCAGCCCCAGGGAGGGCCTTGGGATTAACACCCAGCCCTTGGGCTGGATCCAGTGCGCTCCAGTCGCATGCCAAGAACCTGACCAATGTGCAGAAACTGTTTATAGCATAAACCTCATTTTAAACTTTACTTAAAATAAGCTTCTGCTTTCTGTGGTGGGACAGTGCCCCTTTGAATGTTATATTATTTTTATAACTTACATACTGGAGTATTAGGCTGCTCTGTACCACAAATTACACCCATAGCAACAGGATCTGTTTTAAAGGCATCTACTCAAAATTATTTCCATGATCACCACAGGGCAAGAAAAGTGCATCACGTCTTTGTTCTGACTGAAGTAGAGGATGAGATTGTTCTTGCTTTGTCATCCTTGATCGATGTTCTGGCTCCAGCGAAGCTATTGAACATAAATTCAAGCCATACAGACATCACATATGCACTCTGCATCTAGACACACAGTGAGCCGCTCTTCTGCTTTCTACGAAGAAATGCAGAGAAGGGAATAAACTCTCATTTCTGGCCTACTTGCTTTTTAACAGAACGAGCAGCACAAGCCTGTTTTGGCAGGGCTGCAGCCCAGGGCTCTGGTTCGGTTTTGCGCCCACTACCACTGGTGTCACCGAGGGCACTGCGATGGCTCTACAGCAGGTCTCATGAAAGTATTTGCCCTTCAGGAAGGAGCAAGTCTGACAGAAAAGGGACTGACATCATCTTCTAACTAGTCTCGGATAATTCAGATCACAGAGCATTGTCTGTAATTTATCAGAAGCATCTATTAATCCTTAACGAGGTAAAAACTTTTCAATATTTCTGAACTAAAGCTAAAGTTGCCAAAACCCCCACACCGAACGGACATTTCCACCACATTTGCTGTAAATCCTTTTACTTTACTTGAATGAAAGAAAAGAACTTAGAATGATTCAATCCTTGTTCCCTGACACAACCAACAAAAAGATACTGGTGCAAGTATTGCTGTACCGACAGAAATAGCCCATATTTCATGTCAAGGAATACAACGTGCAAATTTTTTATAGGCACCATAGATCATCACCATCCATTTTGACAAGTTAATTGTCTGCAGTTTTTCTAGGAAAACTAGGAACTTAAAAAACTACCAAAACAAATTAAATTAATTGAACAATGATACAGACAGAGCATGAGCATCGTGGGCTTATTGCTCTGGAAATGTGCGGATTCTGATATGCTTGAGTTCACTCTAAAAAGAAAATTTAGAGTGGTCAAACACACTGCTCTCAGTGCTACTTAGAGCAGAGACATTATATACATAGCAAAAGAATTGCTTATAAAGCATGATCTCTGCAAAAAAAAAAAGCTGAACTTGACAAATCTGGGAACAAAACATTAATTAATCAAAGTAGGGAATAGGACTCCCAGGGTTTGTAAAGTCAACGGAAGCGTTCACATATTGCTAGGGGTCGGTACTGCCATAGCCCCACAATTAAGTAAAACACCACAAACTATACTAGATGACAAATTTCAGGAGAAAATACGGATTCAAGGGCTTTGGTTCTAACTAGCCAGCTTTCACGCATAACAGCTGTTTACTAGTTGTATTGTGGGAACGCTTAAGGCTGCCATTTGAAGAGCAGCTAAACGTTGCAAAGGGTGAAGATTTCTGTAGACAGAACGGCGCGGGGCACTGTCCCTCTGACATGCTCTGGGTTACGAGGAGCTTGACACTGAACGCATCCCCAGGTGGATCAGTGTCCTCTGCAGAAGGGAGACCGGCACGACCGCACACAACAGAGGAGCCTACGGCAGCCTGAGAACTAAGGAATCGAGCCAGGGCCACACCACCAAAGCTCTGCCCGAGACCCTGGCAGCAGCGGAGCTCTTCTCAGATGACGACTGCAGGCAGGAAAGGCAGGAGCAAACCAGGCAAGCTGTGGACAAGCGCATATCCCACACCGTAACAAAGTTCACCCAGGACACCAAAGGAAAGTACTACACCGTCAGAAGATGCAAACGTTATTTCATAATCCATCTCCAAGTTACCTCTGTGCTCACAGAAGCAAGCAGCATCTCCTCCGGTTTCTTTTTCTGACTTAGTAAGGCCAAGCTTAAAGCTTGCAGTTTCATCAGAATTCAGTCTTCGAATATAGACAGGGAAACCTACCAGCTGCATTCAGGAAGTAGCTTTTTAAAGGGTAGAAGTTCTATTGGAAATGCAAAAAAAAGTTTAATTTTTTAGAGTTCAAATAACTTTTTTAAAATCTTTCTCTCAATTCTTTATTAATCCTTAACACCACACTGACAACCTCCTATGAGACATCCAGATTTTTCTCACGAAAAACTGGAATTAAAGAGAGTAAAACCAGAATTTACTCTTGATATTAAATACAAGCTGTCTAAATTTAGATCAGGATGACCTTGTCATTTAAATGTTCCACAGACAACAATGGGCGTTTATACCTGGACAAAGAGCATGGGATTTGGCACTGATTGTACTTTTAAGTGTGACATTTTAGCTATAAAAAAGTCAAGGAGCCCAACACTCGGCATATATGCCCAAAGCCTCCATTCATTTCCTCTGAGTTGAGACAATTTACACAAACCAAGAATCTAAACTCATATTTTTGAATTTTCACTGTAATTGCAACAGCTCCATATTTTTACAGTGCAGCCTGAGCCAGTGCCCACTGGAGCCATCTGTAAGACTTAATTTGATTTTAATAAGAGTTCGATTGAAGTCCTAGAAGAGTTTATAATACAGTTTGGGGTTTTTTTAAACAGCTATGACTTCAATAAACATTGGATGATTCGTTCTAAAAACAAAAGATCCCACTCAGGGATATAAACATGACATATAATGGCTAGACAAGACATTTTAAAATAAATACTCTTTTGGAAAAAAATTAACTGTAAGAAATGCAATTGATTCATGCTAAACAATTCCAAAACTGATAGTCAGAAGATCTCTACCACACCATCCTCAAACTCCTGGGTGAGAGCACTTATGAAAATTCAGAACCAAAACCAGCAGGGATTTTCATAAAGTTATAGAATTGAAATTGTAAGTCAGAGAGAAAATGCTCCTTTATCCATAATATTTTCAGTGTAGATAAAATGGCAGTGTAAAACAGAATAAAATGTGGCGAGATGCAACCATCTCCCCCTTAACTAATTGACAGATAGCAGTAAATTAACAAGTGATGTTTATTAGTTTAATATTCAAATATGGTGAACAGAATCAAAAGACTGCTCCATATAAATGAGTGATTTTGAAACCCCTGAAATTACAATGCCGACTCGGCGAAGTGAAGTGCATTTGAACCCTACCTCTCCTCTGTCATAGTCTTGCACATCTCATCAAGAACTCTTCACAGACTACAACGTTCAGGCACACAGATTTTTCTTTTCGCAGAGCAGTGCCAGGTGCTCTGTTGAGGAGAACTGGCACAGCTCCACTGAAATAAAAAGACTGAGGCTAACTTACACTGAGCACATGCCCGGCCCTTGCAAACGAATTTCCCATGGACCTATTTCTGCAGCCGTCAGCTCGACAAAAACCCATTTAACAGTAGTTTTGCTTGATTCAAGGTTGCAGAATTTGGCCTCTAGTCATTTTTGGGTCCTCTTGATTTGATGCCATATGCTGAAGTGCTAAGCATAACTTGGCAGGGGCTTTCCCCTCCCCCAGCATCTTTTGTTTGGTATAGACATTAGGAAATAAATTAATGAGTTATGCGTGCTTTTCTTTACAGCAAAAAGAAGGAAAAAGTTTTTCAGATAAGTTTCTGAATCATGAACCAGCAAAGATTTATAATAAAAAATTTATATGCAAACCTCTGCAGTGTACTGAGTTTAAATCAACCCCATTATATAAAGACCCTTGCCTTAAAACATGAAGTCAAATGCAAAAAAACCTGATTGTAACCAGAGCAAAAATCTGATTGAATACAGCAGCAGCCACTGCTCATTAGTTAGGTGTCCCATGGACAGCTGTAAAAATCTGAAATCACCCCCACGCAGCTCTAAAATTTTAATTCTTCTATGTAATAAGTGGAGGAATACCTACACCCAGCTCAGTCCCTGTAAAATATTTCCCAGATTTAAAGTTATTTCAAGTGTAAAAGGAGGACTACTTATCTGGAGAAACTATACAAACACCCCTCTCTATCTCCCCAGCTGCAAAAGTATGAACAGTGTGCAAGACCAGAAATCTTCATGGACAAAGTTTATCTTCTGAGTTTTCATTCACACTTTTTTCTTTAATTTTTAAATATCCCATAATTCATTTTTTTTTCAGTTTGTATTCCTAAAGGGCCAGGTTTGTGGAGAACTTAGCAGAACTCATATAGATAAATAACCTGGTAACCATTCTTATCCCCAAAAGATTTAGATTAATTTGGATACAGCTTTGACAAACATTAAATCTCTTCTTTAATGATGTTCCTCAAACAAAACAGTTAGCAAAATATCTGAATTTCCTTGTATAATGTCACATTTTAATGTAAACATCAAATAATGTACCAAAAGTTTTACCGGAAAAAAAAAAAAAAATTAAAGCGGCACAATTCTTTATACCACTGGAGAGGGGGGAGGAAAAAGCCAGATTACAAACATTTACACATGCATAGTGGAAAAAAAATTAAACAAACAAACAAAAAAGTATTTTACTAAATTCACGCAATTTTTTTTTAAAATAGTTATTAAATCTACTAAGCACCAACATACCTAAAAATTTATTTTCAGCTTCATGATTCATTTAAAAAACCTATCAAATTAACTTTTCAAACAAGCTTATATTACTAGCTTGTCCAAAAATAAAATGTAGAGTTTTTTGTTTTTTATTGGGTTTTTTTGTTTGTTTTTTTTTGTTTTTTTATTGTTTATTTTAAAGTATACCAATACTTTTTATCTGAATGTTTCCAAACAATGGCATAGGTGTCTGCAAAGAATGCCTTTACTTTACCCTACAGTGGATGGAAAATACAATACCACATCATACAGAATCTAAAACTATAAAAGTCTGAGAATGCAGCATCCCTTCACAAAAAAGCTGATAAAACTGAAAGTATTTAGAAGATGCTGCACCTTTATTTAAAAAAAAAAAAATTAAATGAATTTAAGCAGAAATAACATACATTTTTACATTAACTGGCCATTTCTGGTACAGAAACCCAGCATAGTATGCTAATGTTATTGAATAAATGTAAATGCTACTTACAATCTTCTTAAATACAATTTAGACAAACTTTTTTTTTTACTTTTTTCCTTTTTTTCCCTTTTTTTTTTCTTTTTTAACGTTGTACAGGTAACCTCTCAGCTGCTAGTTTAATGCAACATATCATTAACATTACACAAATTAAAAAATAACGTGTGTGTGTTTTCCTACAGAAAAGCTTCCAAAAAACGACCCACATCAAAAAATGCAAAATAATGGAATATAATTAAAAAAAATTAGTTGCAAGTCTAGCAGCAAAGCAATTAAGTGAGGATATATTTACTAATATAAACAAAGGGAATATGTGCAACTACAGGTGAAGCCCCAACTATCTTATATCTACTGACACAAATAAAAATTAAATTCTCTCTAAAAAAAATAATCTGATTATTTAAAATAGGAGTAAAAGCCATTGCTACCTGATGAACTACCTAGGCTAAGTTCCTGAAACAAAGACAAAGGGTCGCTATTCTTTTTTGTCTGCTCAGGAGGAGGTTTGGGCTTTGGCGGAGCCCGCAGAGCACTTGCGTAGGACATGACAGGCTTGCTCCCACCAGCGTTCTGCTGGCTGTTGCTGTTTGACTCGACGATCTGCTTGTTGGGCATGAGAGGTGGGAACTGGCCAAGATGTTGTAGCACGCTGTAGTTGAAGGAATTGGATAGCTGTATGTTTTCGGCCTTCAGGTGTTCCTCTGGGGGCCTGACCGTCTTCGGTGGAGCTGTGAAAGGAGTAACCAGAGTTTGTTTAAGCAAACGGCTCTGACTTAGGAAATCTATCTATACTGACCCCAAAGCAAGGACAAGGGGTACTGAAACTACCTCTTCTGGTAACCCTCCCCACCACCACCACCAATTTTCTGTGTTTAGTCACTCTTGGTCCTAGGAAATATCATAATTAAGTTATCCAGCTTCATTTCCAGCTACTGGATCTTGTATTATCCTTGTCAGCAATGCTGAGAAGACTGACGTTCTTAAACATATTCTCCATGTGCACGTACCTACAGAGTTCGTAACACTGAACCTGCAATTCTGCACAGGTGGATTTAGCAGATGCACTGAAGGTAAGCTGCTTCAGAATGGGATATACTCTAATTTAAACACTTTATCCACTGAGACAGCACAAAGACTATTTCATTCTTCTTGCTTTATAGCTTAATAGGCTAAAATTAAAATTTACAGCACCACATATAATTCATTCTCAAACAGCAATTCAGAGTCTTGAATGCCAACCAACTAATTATTGATATTTTAGTCTGAATGCATTCCTGCTAATTGATATGTTCTTGCTCCAGATTTAACAATTCCCATAACTATCAGAAAAAATGGTGCCTTAAACCATAGGTATAAAACTGCTTTCAAGTGAATTTCCTGAATCCTAACGAGGTATCTTACTTTTGTCTGGAAAATTCTGCTGTCTTGCATAGCTAGAGAAACTCTACACTGAATTGCAGGTATATGTTCTATCTAAAATAGCCTAAGAGCTGGGCAACGGATATATTCTGTAATTATTTCAATCTTTAAATGTATATGTTATTTTTAAAGTGCACATACAAAAATGTACCATCAAATGAGTACAAAAGTAGAAAAACATAAGTATATAGTTAAGTTTCTCACTGGAAGGGTCACACACAGGCTTTTGGTTTTGATAATGTACCAAAAAAAAAAAAAAAAAAAAGAACCAAACCAAAAAACACCAAATAACCCAACCCAACCCGTAGAAGAATGAATATGGAAAGAACATAAGCAAAACAGTTTTGCTAGGGTTGCTACGATTCAAAAAAAATCCCAGAACACAAGCAAAAAACCTCCCAAAAATAACCATAGCACTCAAGAGAAGACAAGTAACAACAAGCAGGGCCAGAGGTGAAAGCTAAGTGTGGTAGAGGTGTCTAACTGAAGAAAAAATATGAAATAAACATACTGAATAAGAACTTAAATAATTTTCTTTCTTTCAACAGAAAAGGCAATGCAAATCAAGCTCTCAGATTGCAGTTTTGGAAAGTGTGTGCACATAACAACACTGACCAATTCACAGAAGCTTTCCTTGCATTCCATAAATCCACGTTGATACAACCAAATACGTGTGCCGCAGCCATTTCTGATGTACAGGAAATATAAGCCCTTGAACAGTCTGGTGCCATGACTGCTCACTCTCAGGCAATGAATACAGGCACAGGACTAGTTCATAGCATCTCATTCTCATGGATTTTTATTTCATGCATTAAAATCAATAGTAACCAGAAGCAGTGAAGTTATTGGTCATTAACCCTTAGCACTATAAAATACATTTGGGCTTTAAATATGATCATCATAGCCAATGAGCTGTAAATGCAGAAAAACACAGCAGCCATAAAAATGGAGATTTGTTTGCATGAACTGTTAGATACAGGGCAATGTTGCATATCTGTTTACAAAACAGAAACCATGCTTAACTACAATAAAAAATATTTTCATAGCAGATGCAGATACTAGTCAAAACTTGCCCCTTTCGTTTAGGATTTATTATTTGACAGCAAATGCATAGATATGGTACTTTTTACATACGCATATTTCCTCTGAGAATTTTACTCACAAACATGTTCTCAATCTTTACATTAAAGCAAGGAAATGTGGTATCAGCTGATCCCAGCATAATCTTGCTAGGGCTCCTGAGCTCCTATTAGATAACCACAGAGTCTAGAGAGCAACTTCAGCGATGGATGCCACTCTTGATGACACATAATATCATGCATTCAGCTCCTTGATTTTCAGGAAAAATACAGACAGACTGAAGGAGATGCCCTGAGCTTGAAGCTTTGAACTTAGCACAAGAGATAGTGCCATAAATATGTTTTTGTAAATGTTATGTTATTTGTAAAATAACATTTTCACACTTTGGAAATGAAAAGGTACATTAGGAACTTAACTCTTGAGCACTGCCACTGATATAAACAGCTTTTCTTCATTCAGTCTACACTGCGTGTTTCTACTTCACAATTACTATACTATGAAACTACAAGATGTTTTAGGTTTATAAAATTTGACCAAAAGCAATTATATCTTTTAAGGGCAATAAAACCAGCTTATAAATATTTCTCACATTATTAAGTGTTTTTAATATTCACACTGGAAGATTGTTCATATTTTTATTAGGTTTTTTTTTTAATTACTGTTGGAGATCCTTAAAGCAAAATCATGGAGAAGAAACTGTATTATCCTGGTAATTTTGTTTTTCACAAACATTAAAAATATGGAGAACGGAAGAATAGCTGCACAGCTCCAACTCTCTATTTGCTGCTTTTTTTACTCACTGAAAAGTTAATTTCGTTTCTCTGCTAAATCAATCAGCACCGCTACTACCACCAGGGAAGCCAGGTTCCAGTGATTCTTCCACGGTGAGAGTTTAAACTTCATCATTACTTTGATGAAGTACTAAAATTTACTAGGAAATACACTGAGATTGCTAATTCAGTTTATATTGTTTCTCCCCCAGACTGTAATATCAACAAGAAATATCATTGATTCTGGAAACAAATAACCTATCTTGCAAATAAATCCCACCAGTTACCGTAGCTCTTTTTAGCAAAAACTCAGTTGCACTTGAAACGACTGTAAGAGAATATGTCTGTTTACTAGAACTTTTGTGAGAAGACTAAGGAGCAGTATTGCTTTTTGTAGATGAAGAATACTCAACAGTTTTCTTCTTCAGACATCAGCAATGTACTGGAATGTTAACAAGATAGCAAATGAAAATAAGATTACTCTAAGCAAACCTTTAACTACTAAAACAATGAATACTTCAAAAATCTTTGCTTAAATTAGTTTCAGGATTTGAAGAGATGGCAGAAAACATTTTGTGAAAAGAAAAAAATAACCCCAAGCCTTTCACTCAGACTTGCTCACTCCAGCCTAAATAGTCCACTTAAATGGAGCAGAGAGAGAAGCAAAGATCGAGTCTGTACCTACCTAACAACTCCCTGGGTGGAACTGCTCTGTTGGCTCCGTTGCATGGAATGTTTGGGTATGGGGCAGATGAGGAGGAGTTTACCCACAACTCAGGTGATGAATAGTTGAAAGATGACTGGTTACTGTGGTCCTGAAGCTCTTTACATTGACCAAGACTGTCTTGAGGAGTGCTTAATTCTTCAGAACAAGCCTGGACTGAACTAGAGGAAATTCTTCTTTGGTACAACGGCCTGCCTGGTCCTCTTGGTTCATACTGCAAACAAAAAAACAAAACAAAAAAAGGCCTTTTGCTCCTTTTATTTAACTGCATGTATCAAATACTATTTTTCCATCTAATTTTTTTCCCTGCAATGCCTTATGGGGGGAGGGGGGGGAAGAAAAAAAAAAGTCCTTTGCATTTAGAAAAAAAAACTAATACATTTCAAGCTATATTGCAGTCACTGATAATGTATTTTAATCACACAAAACAGACACAGAATTTTAAAGGAAGTGCAAAGAGCGTCAACTGAGATTGCTTAATTCTTATCAACCTTTACATCTTACACGCCTACATGGGAGATGTATCACATAGTGAGGAGGAAGATACCCAGCATTTACAAAGGAAGCACAGGAAGCACAGAAAGATACAAAAGCAAGAGAAAATGTTCAATTACAACGTAGAGAGGAAAAAAATGGCTTTTAGTTTCCAAAGGACAAATGAGTGACTTGTATACCAGGATTTGGGGAAGCATGATACATTTGTATACTGGATTTTGTGTATGTACACACAAAACAAATGTTCTGGAGAAGTGTGTGCCCTCAGGAGAAATAATACAGAGAATTTTGTCTGAAACCATAGGAATTACTTGCTTCCATAAACCCTGTAGATCATGTAGATGAAAATGGCAGGAGCTCCATTAATTAACCTGGTGGCTTCAAGAGTTCAGATTTAAGGACCCTCTAAGCTTTCTCAAGATTCAAAGCAAGCCTGTTGTATTATGGTTTGTTTGAAAAAAATAAACACGGTATTTGCTTCCTTCTGCACTGTACTGACTAACAAGAGCACAAATAACAGAAGTCACAGAAGTAAATGTATACTTGGTAAAGGCAGAAAGTAAACATCCTAATGAAATGAGATAAAAAATTAGCTAAATAAACATCAAATAACTTGCTTGCAATGCCCCAATGTTGTTATTATATCATCCACAAAAAAGAGACAGGGAAAAAAGAGGGCATGAAAGAAAACTGTAATATCTCATTATAGCTGCCACACTATTATATCAAGGGAACAGCACTTAAGATATCCTGTCACTCTACTCTCTTGAGGATATTCTTTAGCAACAAAAAAAATACAATTCAGAAGTTACTGCCTGAATCCCACCCAAAAAGTATACTTTTTATTGACTTTAATGGGCTATCTTGGCAAGCAATCAGGAAGTTATCAAAGTTCTGGACACTTGCATGTACAGGACCAGACAGAATAACTTAAGTATTCCCTTTGATATGCAGTTCAAATCTGGTTTGACTAAACACATGCAAAAGCTTTCAAGTATCAAGTCAATGAACAGTTTTATTAATAGTGATTGAGAAAAGTTTAGTAAGGATACCAAAAGTCATGACATCTCCCCTGACACCTGCCTTATATGAGAGATCTCTATTACAAATACACCTAAAACTGCATTTTGATTTCTTTGTATATTCAGTCTTACCTACCAGTTGAACTAGTAGTCCTGGAAACTTTACATGCAAGTCTCTGTCTTTTAACACTTTTATTGCATTTGGCATTTCTGTCACATATTTTGAAAGAAGAAGAAATAAGAACTAAAATGAATTTGCACTAATTACATAAAGGCTCACTCTATTTATCTTCAGATAGCAGGAGCTGTCACAAACTCTGTAGGAATATTTATTAGTTTATTACGGCTGAAGAGTCATTCTTCCTATGTCCCGCTGTACTGACAGCATTAGCTGTTGTCACAAAGTATTAGATTTTATACAAGGTGGTATGGCTTAATGGACCAAGACATAGAATTTTTAAATGCCTATAAAACCAAACCTTACTACAGCTGGGGGAAGGCCTGAGGACTCCATTAACCTCTTTGGATCTGTGCAAGACATAAATTTGTAAAATGCACTGGAATTCAATTTTAGTTATTTTGCTCAGGCACATAAACTAAATATTTTCTATTTTCAGAAGTCGAAAGACAATTAAATATGTATTATGTGGGACAGTGATGAGCAGGGATACCCCTACAGCTTCTATAAAAACCTTGACAGAAATGCATCACAGAACAAGCCACTTAACTTTATGTACAAATACTGGATTACATGCAGTCAGTGCAAGATTAGCTGAGAATATTAATTCTGACATTCCTGGAATACAACCTGGCTCCAGCATACTCCATGTCTACATATCATACACTCCCTAGCACTCCAGATTCCAACAGGGATTAAAAACTGCTGTTCAAAACGTGACCGGTCCTAGCTGTATGTGCTTGCATAGTCTGCATCCCATAACACAACCCCTTCGAGTCCAGAACAAAAAAGAGCGAGAGGGATAGAGCCAGCTCTGGTGGGGCAGGGTTTGTGCTGGACGCAGATTCATGCAGCACAGCTGGCTATCTCTGCACTGATTTCCAACACTCTGAGCACCCAGAATATACGGGATGGCTTTACACAGAATTAGCTCAGGCCAGGTGGGATTTATCAAATCAGGTTTTGTACCATGCTACAACAACTGTACTGCTCTGGTCTCAAGTTTGCATGAAAAGTTACTCAACCATATTCACAGTTTAATACCAAACCAACTGGCTGGCTGATTCAAGCTGACTTTCCAGAGAGTCATTTCATAAGTTTGCACCTAGGGTGTGGTTAATGTGCGCTCCAGATAAATAACATGCAAATAATAGAGCAATGATTGCAAGAAAACTGTGAGTAACATTCAAAAAGCCAAGACCTCCCGTTTAGTAGAGAAAATGTTATACCTGCAGTGATGAGAACCACAAATACGCACAGGGTGAACAGAGAAGCCATAGAGAAAATTTTTACCTCACAGAAATTCCCTGTGTAAGCTTTTAACATGTGAGGTATTTTGCATTCATGACCACTTCCGAATATAATTTTGATGTTAAAATGACATGACAATTGCATACGCAGACAAAAATGCCTACCTCTTCTAAGCTGTGGAGCGAAGAAGCAGATACTGCTCGAGATGTGAGTGGATGAAATGGCTCCTGACCGACTGCATGCTGATGATTCTGTATTTGTATAAAAGGGTTTTGTTGCGACCTATGGGGCAATGGAGGTATACCATAATGAAAGCCCTGCCCCATAAGGTGATTCTGCTGTAGGTTAGCATAAGTCCACGATCCATCAGGTTGCAGGTATTTCAAGGGAGATGGGGTTATATGTTCAGATGGCATTGAGAAAGGGGGATTGTATATTTGGGGTAAATGCTGCTGAAATGCTGGGTTACTGGGTATTTCAATGTCTCTGTTGTTTTCAGTGAAGTTAGGAAAGTGACCACTGTGGTTAGAGTTGCAGGAAGGAGAAGGGAGTGCTGGTGGGCTTCTGGGCTGAACTTGTCTGTATTGCAACAGTCTTGACTGAGGGGGTGGCATTTCAGCTACGTCCCGACTTTCACTTTGATCACGGTGTGACAGTTCTCTGAGCAAATCCTGGAATCTGTATTGACAGAATAAACATATAAAGAAAAAGAAAAAATGTTTTGCTGGAAACCCACTCTTTCTGAGGTTGAGAAAACTCAGAGCACAAACCACTGAATTTAATATACTCATCTTCGCGTTTACTGACCCTAACTTCAAAGGATATGACTGTGAGCAATCAGAAATTAGGCACAAGAGGATTAATTGGATGAAATACTTACCTGAAACACCTCAGAAGAATCAATTTTTTGTTATCTCTTAAGAGACAACTAAGGTAAGTATTTCCTGCTTTATTATACAAAGTAAAAAACTTCACATAGTTAAAGAAAATTTTAACCCCTTAAATGGCAAAACCCAAACCAATCAGGGATTCCCCTCACTTGCACAATATACTTCCAAACTTCTTCAAAAGGTCAAGAATATTCAATTCAGCACTTCACAGAGTCAGATAAGAGAGCATTTAGAGGCTTCACCATAGCTATAACAAACCAGATGGAAAATAAAGCATAGTGGGAGATGACAGTAAAGAGGCAATTTAAAAATCCAGCCTTTACAATATACATGATTAAAGCTGATGACCACTGGAACCATTTTTCTGTTTATGTTCAACAGCTTCCTTTCTTGCCCCCCTAATGCTCCATCTCAAATATAAGCATTTTTTTTAATCTGCTTTTAAAAGCAAAGGCTTTTTGAAAAGGAAGAAAAGTTTGGGTTTTACTGGGGAGCAGTGCTTGGGAAGGGGTTAGTTTGTTTCTTTGCAAGCACATAAATCTGGGACTGCTAATTCAATTTGAAGAATTTACAACTTAAATAGGCCTTAACTATACTCAGACACCTCTTTTATAAATACAAGGTTATTTCTCACTATCCATGCCTTATTGCATAAATACAGCACTGAAAAGCTCCATAAAAGTATTTTTTCCACTAGAGCTTCACTACCCAATATACTAACAGAATAAAGCATAACATATAATAAAAGCATAGCTGTCAGTCAGCCTGCCAACTATTTTAACCTTCATAATAACAGCAGCAAAAAGCAATACCTTTAAGTGTCTTGCACTTGATCACAGGGTTAGATAGGTGCCCACTGCTCAATTTTATACAAGCTCTGATGACTCAGTAAACAAATACCTTGAATATGTTGCCTCTGTTTCATCTTCTGTATTACTGGCAAGTTTCCAGTTTGCCCTAACTTGCTGCTGTTGATGCAATCCAATTGGTTGCTGAGGAAGATGTGGTAGATGAGGATGGTGATGGTGTTGATATGGAATAGTGCCTTGACTGAGATAGGCATTATGTTCATTCCATTGCTGTAACCTGGCTTGTTGTTGCTGCCTTATTGTTTCCAAAGCTACATTTCCATGCATACGATCTATAAAAATAGTTTTAAAAAAAAAAAATTTATCTAATGCCCCTTCTTAAAGATCTTTATGTCAGAAAAAAAAAGAATACTTTTTATACATTATATTCCAGGGCCTATTATATACTAACTGCATTGCAGTGTATAACCTGGTTATTTAAATCATATGGAAAATCATATAAACATGAATCTTCTAATAAAGTGCTGAATATTCAAACATGCCTCAAGCAGCAAATTATGCTCAATGACATTACTTATGGAAACTAACCCAACAATGACCCAATTCAGAGCAATATGCCTGAAAAGGTAAATACCTCCTTCATTTTCACTTCAATGTAGTTATAATTGCACACTCTGAATTTAAATAAAGGAAAGTCACCTACCTAAAGTGTCCCCTAAGGGCATTCCTGATGGATTCTCTTCAATAAAGTTGTTCAAATGGGTTGGCAGAACAGGGTTGTGCTGTGCAACAGGCCTCAAAGGATTACTGACTTCTTGTAACATAGGTGGGGGGTGTTGTTCTGAAATCACAGCATCTACAGCAGGAGAATGTGGTCGGTGGGGAATTGGATTATTAAAAAAAGATTGGCTGGGACCTGCCTGGTAAGCAGGGGAAAGCTGCGAAGGTTGCGGAGGCTGCTGATTCAAATGATTATGCTGCTGAACTACCTGGCTTTGTTGGGGTGGCATTTGGTTTTGTTGTTCAGGCAAATGATTTTGTTGTTGACTTAAAAGGTTTTGCTGCTGTTGCAGAGGATATGGCTGCCTTGGTATCTGTGACACGTGCTGGAAGTGGCGATTGGGAACTGCATACTGTGAGTGGGGTGGGGTGAGATGTAGATTCAGCTGCCTGGGGTTAAGATTATCTTTGCGATGAAATTTAGCATTAGGATAACCAACACTGGAACGTGACTCTGGGCTTCTATTCTGAGAATTTGCTTCTAAGTCAACCTAGAAAAAGACAATGAAAAAACGTTGAAAATTCACATTAAGAAAAACAAACAAAAACCATGTCACTAATGAATAAATTCATTAAAAGACAGAATATTAAAAAAAACAAACAAACAAACAAAAAAACAAACAAAAAAAAGGGCACCAAACCCAAACAAGACAAACCCACCTGCTTAGATTCCATGGGTTTCTTCTCAGGTGTTCGAATTTTACAGATTTCAGGTCCAGCAGTGCTTTCACTTTTACCTAAAAACATTTAAGAAATTAATAAATTAGCTTCAATGGAAAAATTATTATTTTGAGAGGTATTTTCCCAGACAGAGGAAAATGTAGACTTATTAGTATAGCATTTACAGCATCATAGACATTTAATATAATTTACCCAAATAACACTTCTCCTTTAATCTCTGCACTTTGCTCATTAATCATCACTAAGTATTTCTTGCAATTTAATTGCAAGTAACATCAGCAGTAGTTACCACTGGACTGCACAACAGAGACAGACCAATTATACCCTCAACAAACACACACACAAACTTTGATTACTTCCTCCTCTGAATCTCACAATATCTTAGTTATTCTATTTGCAATGGCAAATCGTTATTTCCCCAACTCTGTAGATCCCTCAATTTCACTTAAAAGAGAGAAAGAAAGAAAAAAAAAATCCTTTTCACAATACCTTATTTAAAGTACAAATTCACTTAAAACAAAATCAATTTGCAATGCAATTTCTACAACTAACCATTTCGACTTTGTTCATGCTGCTCCTTGTCTTGATGCTGAAGCTGCTGCTGTTGTCCTATGCTAACTGGTGAATGATGTCCCAGGCCGTAAGGTATAGGAGACCCACGCCCATGTGCCTGTAACAGGTTCATATTATATGCCATAGCTGCTTGATGAGTAATGATTCGAGGGTCAACTGCAAACCTACCCTGATACCCCGTCCATGGTACCTACATAATTTAAAGAAAGGAGAGGGGGAAAAAAAAAAAAAAAAAAAGATGCAATCTGTTAAGGTAAATTAAAGAAAGTAAAGTAACAAGCACACTGATATTACACCAGTAATAAGCAACTTTCCATGCATCAGATGACCTGACACACTAACACAGGTGGTGCTGGAAAGGGAGAGCAATAAGGGCAGGCCTAACAGCGAGGGGCAAAGAGCTAAGATTTTGGAGGACTTCCCTGGGCAAAAAATTTTGTATCAAAACCCATTCCTGTTTCAGTGGTTTCAAAATTCAGAGAGAAAAGACTGATGGACAAATTATGTTTTAATAAACTTTATGTTAATCTCTTCTCTAAATAAATAGAAGTGGGTGAAGTTCAAGAAAATAAAAAGCCCTTTCTCCTGGTAGTTAAAAGAGACATTAGGCTATGTCTCAGGGGGGGAAACAGAGAAGCCTCTAACCTGAGGAATTCTTTATGGTCCTTTTACCACCCAGTGTTGTAATCTTGTAACACAGAATGAGCAGGCATACCATACCTCTGCACCCACAAGACACTTAGTGAAGTTAACAGGACTACTGGTAGAATCAAGAGACTATCCACATGTTAAGAATGACAGGGCCACTCCAAAGTGTCTATGCTACATGACACATGTATTGCAGATCATCTTCCTAAATATGTGAAGTAAAATCCACCTCCTGAAAGCACGTAAAAAAGTCAGGAATTTTTATAACGTTTTAAATTTTATTCCCAAAAGGAATGCAAAGGAAGACAGGCTCTGGATCAAATTAGTTCAATCTTGCCCAGTAGGGAATTTATTAAAAGGAGGGAAATGTATAAATAAGCGGAGAGCGCAGGGAAAGTAATCATCAACACTCAGGCTGACAAAGCATCCTTTACTGATGACAGAAGACAACCTCCTCATGTTTTTACCTTGGATATGGAAACTGCCTTAAACAAAGCAAAGAGATCATTTTATCTTACATGAGCATAAATACATTCTACTTCAGTCTCTACTTGTTTTAAGTGTAACAACTTTCATGCAATTCTTTTTTTAAATTAGTATTTGCCCTTGAAATGTGCACTTTGAACTTAGCTTTAGGCTACTATTGCATCTGTACAATCTCAAATCATCTCCAACAAGCTTCTTTTCTAAAGCTGTCTCATTAGTACCTCAGTCATCCCACTTAATTATTAAAAAAAAAATCCATCCTCAGGGAAGGTGAACTCAAAATACTTATTTTAATACTTATATATACTTATATTTCTTTTGATTGCAAATACATAAAAATATATTAACCTTGGAACAGTAAGACAGAACTTTTTAAATTATCTTGGTTTGATATTAACGTAATGTGAGCATGACAAAGATACAGCTGCTGGCCTTCTCATTGCATTTATATTTATTCATCAAACGTAGACTTCCGGTAAGCTAGGAAAAAGGAAAATTCCTTGACCTAGCTAAGAAAACCAATCTATAGCTGCCAACTGATCTAGACATACAAGACATACAACTGAAACTAGAGATTCAACAGGAAGTCCCCTATAGAGCATCCATAACCTAAAGTACAATAGAGGACTTATATAATTACTGAAAATCAAATGAACTGTATGCCAATGTTTAGCATTACGAATGGAGTTAAACACACTGCATGTGTGGGTTCCATGTCCTTCATGTCTTCAGGAGTTGTGTACAACACATACATGTTACTCCACAACATCACTTCTGCAGCCTTTGTTCTTTCCTCCCCATTCTCCTCCTGGAATATGTGACTGTGGAGGTTAAAAATAAAGCAGAGACTGCTTCTTTAATTTGTGTAAGTTTTGGTGAGATAGGTTTATTTGTAATGCAAAATTCCATATGTAGATGTTGCCTAAAAGACCTGATTAGCGATCTTCACTGTGTTCTCAAATGTCACGAAGGGAAAGGGTTAGAGAGGAAAACGGTTTGCTCTGAGGTTCTGGAAGGGGAAAACATCCCACTATGCTTATTTTTCTTATCACTTCACTTCAGACACCTTGCACTGCAGACATCGAATGCTACTAATTTAAACTGTATGAAGCCAATAAAGAGAAACAAGCTCTGTCTGAATCGCCTGTGTCTCTCCAATGATTAAGAACTGGACTAGGCAATTAATTCAGATGCAGGTATCTCAAGTCAGATGAGACAGATCACATTGGTGTGCCTACACCTAGAGCTGAGAAAATACACCAGATTACATAAACATGAAATTGCTTTTAGGCTGCCTGAAGTTATTTGTGGGAGCAATGTTTTTAAGTCCTCATTTTCTGTGGTCCTCGGCACAGCCACTCCTAGAGCCAGCTAAGCCCACATATTTGAAGTAAAGTGCTGAAAAAGCTTGCAAAGTATTCACTGATTGATTTTGCCATTCATTTTTGTACATACAATAATTGAGGGAGGAAAAAAACAAAATGAATTCTTACAGGCAAAGGCACAGACATGACCATATTTCCTCCATAGACAGCAGGTACATATAGAATACTTGTCCCAGTGTGTGGATCTATCCTTTGAACAGGACTTGGAGATTTCCCCAGATTGGGGTGAGGTCCCAGAGGAGGAGGGGGAGGAGTATATGCTCGGATAGGATTTCCGATTAGAACAGAAGGATTGGGCTGAACTGAAATGAAAGGGGAAAAAAAAAAGATATATACATACAAAAAAAGAAGATATATACACAAAAAAGAATATGAAGACTATCTTTTTCCTTCTTTTTTCATTTTAATAGCATCTATCTTTATAAAGCATGTGTGCAACCCTTTAACAGCATAGGTCTGATACACCAAGAGAAAGCATTAATCAAATCCTGTATCCCATTTCAAAAATGTAAAGAGGCAGAAAATACAAGTTGTGATATAGAGAAACAGGTAGCTGGTAACTGTATTAAGGAAAGAATGTCCCAAACCAATTAAATATGCTGACAGTCAGAGTAGCTGTTAAACACTGCATCAAAAACTAGAATCATGCTCCTTCTTTAGCAGGGAATACAAGCTTTAAATTAATGCTTTTTCAAATTAGTAACAAAATTATGAAGCTGTTGCCTGCTATCTTGCAAAAGTGTGATCATTAATATCTGGATATGTGACAGCACAACCTCAGTTAAAAGTACATCATAAAACAGTGCATGCAATATAATGTCCTAACTCTTACAGTGCGAATACACTGGTACAGTATTTTACATGATGAATTTCAAACACGGCCATTTTTAACAGGCCAACAAGGCTGTGTTAAGGCTCTAAAGTCAGTGTACACAACACCTATAAAGGGATAGCCTCGGAAATACCTAATGTCCACTTAACAGTCTATAATCTGTTTCCCAAATGCACACAAGAAGTAAATGGCTTTCAAATAGAGAACAGACCAGATACTCCATTTATGTCAAATTACTATCAACTTCACTGAAGCCAAATCAGTGTGAGCTCAGAGGAATTCCTTCAGTAACAGCAGAGATACTTACCAATTCCATCAGGTGGGAAATGGTCATTCTGGTTATGATGATGGACCTTGCCCTTCAAAGGGAAAAACAATAATAGTAATGCTTTGCATTCTTAGTAAACCAAAGCTTTTTATTTCACGTGAACATTATAATTAAATACAAAATAGAGTTTGAAAGAAGTTAGCCCAACATTTTATTCTTACACATTCAATTCCATCGATTGACTATGAATTCACGAAGTTGGACATTAAATATCAGTACATTAAATACCAGTAATTCAATTAACCAGTGGGTCATTACCAGTCTCCCTGGGGATACTCTCTCCCAAGGCCTGTTTTCAGATGCAAGGAGAGTTACAGCAAGTTTCCTTTCTCACCATTTTATTTCCCTCTGTCTCACTTCTTTTAGGAGCAGCACCCAGTACTAACATAACCCTCAGTATTCCTCTTCTATGGCAGCTCTTAGTGGAAGCATGATCCATTTTCTTCTCCAGGTTTCAACTCAAGAACCTTGGAGACAAAGTGGCTGCCACCAGTTTTACTCAATTGCTCATCCAGCCTCATTAGACATTGCCTCCCTACCCTATCTCATGTATCTGCTTCTGGACTCTGGCCCCTTAGTGACCGCTCCCCCAAAAGTACAGTATAGTCGAGTCAAGAACCAGAGTACTCTGGGGAAACTGTTTTTCCTCAGTGAATTGTACATTGGAAAAGGAGGTTAACAGAACTGAGTTATCCCTCCTACACGCTCATGAGTTTACAGCATCAACTAATTAGTTAATATCCATAAACTGTGAGCACATACTCAAATGCTCTTAAATCTTTTCCAGGATAGGCATACCTTACTTAATCTGGACCTAAGTATATTCACAAATTTAAAATAAATCTAAAAACCCTTTGATGCTGCAAAACTTTTCTTGCCCAGGAGATAAGTCTAGGCAGTTTTCCAGCAGTCTGAGCAAATTAGTCAGGGTACAAAGACAGGTTGTTTGACAATGTTGACTCATGCATAAAACAGATTAAAGAACTGGTCGCTGAATTCTCCTCTCATTTTAAAAATGAATTATTGAAAATTAAAATAGTAATTGCTTTTCATTGCAGAACTTAAACAAAAGAAACCTGTTTATTCACTAAAGAGAGCAAGATTCAATCTAAAAATGTAGAGGAGCTACATGCCTTAATCACTCATGGTTAGTACAAGGTACTTCTGTATCTGTTAGGCTGTCAGTTTGCATCAAGCTGTATGTGCAGAAGTCTAACAAATCTCTGTTCTACCTACCATACTTGTATTTTATAGGTGCCATATCTTTAAAACTGAAATAGCAAATAATTACATAAATTCGTAAGAATAGCTGTCCTGTTGAACAGGAGATTCAGCATGTAACGGTATCAGATTGGTAAATATCAGTCAACTGGGGCCATTTGCAAGTTGGGGAAGGGAGATGCTGGCTTTCTTTTGTCTTTTTCTTTTAATAGTTTTGGTGGCTTAATGACTTTATAATAGTCTCTTAATGACTTAACCGTTAAAGTTTCTCAAAGATTTCCAGATCAAGGTTCGTTTCCCTACCCATCTACAAAACACCTAAACCTACACTTTAACTGATGGCGACTGAGAGCACTGGAGCACAGATACACTCAGTTTCCTCTAAAAACCTGCTCCACCTTCAGAGTATAAAAATCCACATCACATAAAGGCACTTAGAGGAAACTCAGACCACGATTTAGGTGACTTCAGGCCATTGACAGCCTCGTCACTCCTAGGATCCCCCCTTCACTCAACAGACAGGAGAAGAGAGTATTCTCCAGAGACTTAATCAGACCTGTGGTCCTCACTGACTGTATAAAACATCAAAGACAATGATGCATCCCAATTAAGTGCCTGAACCCAGGCCAAAAAGCGGGAGAACAGGCAGTGAGCAGGAGGTAGGCAGAGTCGTAAAATTCAGAGCCTCATTTACTGTACGCTAACTACCCTGCGGGAAGCTCCAAGTTCTGAAAACTTTCCGTTTCCACATCATCACCTTTAATAAAGGCTGTGCCTATCCAACTCTGCTGTTCCTTCCCCACTTCCACCATCCCCAGCCAAGCCACACAGACGCAGGTGAAGGCCCATGTCCTCAGACAGGGCTGCCATGAAGCACAGCAGCCCACAGCCAGCCAGTTCCGTATTAGCTGTTTGCTTCTCAAAGGGACAGGACTGAAACTTTTTTCTTCTTTAAAAACTAAATGGCAAAGAGGTTTTCAATGCCCTTACATAAATCCAATTCTGCTGAATAAGAAGGTGCCGTTTTTACAAAATCACTTTTTACCGCACGTGAAAAACAAGCCCTGAACCGCACAGATGTCCACAAACTCACCACAAAACACTGTATCGCAGGCTGTTCTCATTTTTTCGCTACAAAATACACCAGCACTAGGTTTTTAATCTTGCACCTTTTGATGTTAAATATTGTACTTAGGAGGTCTAAAATATGCAAAGCTAACCATCTGCTTTTAAAACTTGAGCAAAGGGAAATGTATCACTTATCACAGCCATTTTCTCTGTGTGTTTGTGTGTGTTACCTGCTCACTTTACTTCTGTTACTGCACATGCTAGCTGTCAACTGTATTCAGAGGGAAGAGATTTTATTATAAGTGGTTAAAACACTTCAGATCTTAAGCTGAAAATACAGTGCTGGCAGTCTGAAAGTGTCTCTTCTGATTTCTAAAGCACAAGTGCTTAGTTTACTAACAAAATGGAAGAAAAATAAACAGAACAGTCTACTCACAAGACTCTCACTTCCCCCAACCCCCCGCTTTTTTTTTAAATGTACTATACCTGCATTTTCAAATACTTTTTTTTTTCATTTTAGGAAACAAAAAATATTAATAGTGATGTTCTATTATTAAAGAAAATGCATTCAAGGCTGAAGCCCTCATGAAAAATGAGAGTGCAGCAATGACTTTTTAAAGACAACAGGCTTTTAATTTACAGTTTTCTGTAAGCCTGGTGGTTTGATGCAGGACTAGATGCTTTACAAATCTGGTGTTTGTTTCAGAAAGTAATGCAGCTTGATGAGGAAACCAAATGTTCTCACTTACAAACTCTCTTTTGGAAAGGACTGCCAAAGGGAAGGCTTTCCTTTTTGTACCGTTAAAGTTCAAAAACCTGTCGTAAAAATTTCATTTAAATGATACAGCCTGCAACAAAAATGCAAAGCTATGGAAAATACATATGTTTCTTCCTTCTTGTACAACAGAATTCATCACAAAGCTGACAACCTGCATTTTAGTTGCAGCTCTAAACACAATTTAATGAAATTATAACTCAAATGATTTTGAAATAAACTACAAAGAACTATTAAAACACAATTAATTACTAATACATCACCCCCCAAAAAAGCTCCAAAATTTAGCGTTATTTTTTATCAACCTAAGGAAGCTATGTATTTTCAACACTTCTTTACCTGCTTTTACAAAAACAACTGATAAAATCACCACTGAGTGGTAATTTCATCTCTCTGCCCTCTTGATGCTAATGAAATCTGGCCTTCTGAAGGACATTATCAGTGAGCTAATCTAGGCGATATACTGTTTTACAACATATTTTTAATTAAATCAAATTATTATCTTACATAAGTCTCTGAATTTTAAATGTGATAGCCAAATCACTTTTGGCTTTTTTTTTGTTGTTTCCTTATACTCCCTGCCACTGTCTTATCGACCTGTTGTTTCTTAGGGTACAGTCAGAGCACAAGCTGCTTGGGATAGGGATTGCCTCTTGTTCAGAGGGTTTAATTTGGCTTATCTAAATACTGAGCCCAAGATCCATGGTTGAAGTTCATCAGGGTCATTGTAACACAGTCAATGAACATGCCAGAGTGACCCAAAGTATACATTTTAGTAAGGAAACAAGGCTTGGACAACCCCAAGCTATATTGCTAAATACTGCATTATAATACAAGTCTAGAGCTTTCACATGAAAATGCTGAGGATCCCTCTGGAATTTGCATTCATATCTGATTGCACTGATGCCAGTTTAAAACAACAGCTTGTTCCATAAACCTTTTATATCATTTATCAAAAGGCATTTCTACATTCACTTCCACTTACTGACAAAATTCATCAGCAGTAAAACTTTACCTTTGGTGGTGACTGCTGCTGTTTGGCGGTATTTGCTGAATGTTGATGCCGAAGAGCTCGAGGGATAAACTCAGGAGCCAGTGGGTTCAACACATAAGTTTTCTTTAACTCCAAAGCTTCCAACTGAGCTTTGATCTGTTCGAATGTGATACCGTGGAGACTTTCATTCTCATGACATAGGGCAATAAACCTTTCCCAAAATTTCCTATGGAAACAATTTTTAGAAACAATAAAAAGGAGTAAGACTCGATGGCTGTTGTTAAACTTAAAACAGATTTAACATAACTGTATGGCATTTTTATTTTTCCTGTATGCTCATTTTACACACCAAGCCATCCATCCTGCAACCTGATCCATGCATCTGAACCCCACAGCATAATGCAAAGCTCCCAGTCATTTAAAATGGACATATGGGTCTGCCCACACATATCAGATCACAGCACTGGATGTATATCACATTTAATAGTAATGTCATGGACAGGTCTAACTTGGATTTTTTTCCTAGAAGACCAAACACAGTGAACACAATGCTTAAAATTCTGGAAAGCATGCTATTTATGGAATTTATTAAAGCTCAAAGAGTCACAGGGTTTATATAGATTCTCAATCCCAGAAGATGCCAAAAAGATTCTACGAATTTAGGCAGATCATTCAATTCCAGTGTCAAAAACACCAAAGCTGAGATATACCCTCAAAACTACTTTTGTGAAACACTTCCGAGTCACATGAAGATTAACATGTCAGGAGTATCTAGAGGGCCTTTGAGATCCTCTGGTGGAAAAACAAATAAAACCATAAATTCTATTGCGTGTCAGATATTTCTATAAGATATAGAAGAAATTTCAAGCCAGAAAGACAACCATCAGATGACACATGACTTTCTCCATGAAAATTCTGTATCCAACTCCTTGGAGCGTAGAGGGGTTATTTAAACCATGTAATAAAAGAACTTTCCTACATGTCTTCTGCTTTCTCATGACATGTCTTTCTATTGCTTATAAAAAAAGCAATACATTTTTAACATCCACAGCAGGATGTATACAAAAATTTTATACTTATGACGATTTTTTTTTTTAACCTCAAAGGAACTTTTTGGGTGAAGTTACTTAAGCTTAAAAGATATTTAAATAAGATCTGAAAATGTCACTTTAAAAAAAAATGATTAAGCTGTTCTTTCAAAAAAATCAAGTGTAATGAAAGTTATTGAAAAAGAGGATTAAAAAGACAATGATCTTAAAGGTGTGCTCGACTACAACTCATTCTAGTTCACCCTTCAGCAATAAGGTCTGGCCTATAAGCAAGCACTGTTATTTCAGTGTTGTCTCCCCAAAACCTGTAAAATGAGAGATTGCTGCACACTAATTTTAACAGCATTGTCACATCTTACTGAGTAGCTGCCCTTTGTGGAAAAGAATAAATGTCTTTCTTGCAAGAATAATGTAATGTTACTGACGTATTTAAGAATTCAAAATAGTTTTCCCTAAAAGCCCATCTTCTGTTGTGATTTTATACAGGCAAGAAATGCTCTTTTAAAATCCAGGATGCAAGATGGCCCTTTTTCTGCATTTAGATGCAAGGCAAATAAATATATCTTGCAAGGTTTTAAGTGAGGATTAAAATCCAAAATGAAATACTTCACTGGGATGCTTTTGTGATGGAACTCCCTCTGATTAATCAATTCAGTCACCAAACCTACTGCCAAGTACCACAAAAATCCACTGAGACCAATCCACTTTTGCTTAAAATGCCCCAAGCAGTCTCTCTACACACGGAACACTTGTACTGGGGTGTAAGAACAGAGAATAAAATACTGCTGTCTCTGTCTTACAGTGTGCTCTACAGTTTAAAGGGAGTGTCTGCCAAAACAGCCCTGTCTAGTCCGATTGTAACAGACCAAAATGTAATGATTACCCTGGGCATACTTCACAAAGCGCTCTGCAACTATCATTACAGAGTCTTGACTCATTTTGACAAGTATTAGAATATTTATAAAATTCAAGTACTCTCTAAACTTTTTTGAGGTCTGTTTTTCCTAATGAAATGTCACTTCTTTCAGACTTCTGCGCTCCTCTTGGACTAAAAATGAACCATCTTTCCAGTAGCATGCCTGAGCCCCTCCAGCGCTATTTTCAAAGAGTAAATGTTCAATTATTCAGTGAAACAAGACAACGGTGTATTAAAGGGAAAGCTTGAGATACATCTTAATAAAGCTCCAATGCTCCTTGATTCTTAACTATCTTTCTGTTTTATAATTTTGAACAGCTATACATATATAAACAGCTGCTGGTCTTCAAAAGGCAAACTCAACCCCTAACTGCCAAGACTATCTTACATACCATGCTGATAGCCTGTACTTTTATTTTAGTAAGTTTTTGCATGCCCTATTTCAGACATTTTGAAGGAGCCATACTTGAAGAAACTGCTGAGCCCCCATATTTGAAAACTGGGTCCCCTCTGGGTATCTAACTTAAAAACTCAACACTCAGGCTTACGTGAAAATTCAAGAGATTATCTTCCTCACTGGGATTTAGAGAGAATAAGGGACATGGTGATTCTCCAACAAAAGCTGTACTTAGACAGATGGTTAGAGAACCAATAATGGTCCTAGTTGCTAGCTGGACTGACTAACTTTCTGACTTAGGTAACGCTGCACATCCTGAACCCCAATGTAGAGAAGAGAAGCAAAATTTATCAACTAAGAGTAATTTCTGAACAAGCGGTAAGAGAAATCTCAAGTCAGCACAGTATGGCAACCTGCTAAGCTAAGTCATGTATCTCTGCAGCGTAAGTTGATAAACTAGAGGCTGCACCAGCAGACTGTAACAGATGCTCATCATTTGTGGATCGAGCACTCCACAGGCACAGAGCTCTTTCTCATCAGTTAGTTACATGAACCAGATCATGTCTAAAAACCAAGCACGTAATGGGAAAAGTGAAAAAAGCCACAACCCTTATTTCTCTTTTAATAAGATGTTATTAGCAGTTTAGAGCAGATCACTGTATTAATGTACAGATACTCTTGATGTGTCACCAGCAGGTAAGTGGTTAAATTATTTCATAAATGCAGTAAACAAAGGTTGGGGTTCCATTTGGATTTTTCAATTCTAATCTTTGAAAACCATATAAATTTTCAATACAGTAGAAGAATACTGCTCAGGAAAGGAGAATACAACGTAGATATAAGAACTGACTAATACGTATTTTTAGCTGTATTACAATAATGCAGTCAGTGCACTGTTTCCTCTCTTCGAGAAATAAGCCTCAGGGTTTATCTCTGATCATCTCAACATTTCAGCTCTTCCATCGAAAAGGAAACCTTTGAAGAACAAGAGCTTGGTATCCTTAACATCAGTGTTTACATCTCTTAGCATTTTTCATATTTCTTCATTTAAGTCTACAAACAGTAAATTTGCTCAAATCTTAACGAGTTTTTTCATAGTGTCATGAAGACATATAAAAACATAAATAATGGTTTTGAAGTCTTCTACCTTTATGACTGCCATAATATTCAACTTAAAAATACTACATTACATCACAATTTTTAACTCCAAATTATATATTACTTTTATTTATATATAAAATTGTAACAGGTATACCAAAGAAACCCACTAAAAACAAATTAAGCATCTGCAATTGTTCTGTCAAGTAAAAATTAGAGCAACTATAAATACATGCAAAGACAGTTTATCAATGCCCAGGTGGTAGATATCTCAGACTTTTTCTCTGTAGGTTGTTATACATGGTGACACTGTGACTCTGGATAAGAAGGTAAAGCCAGAACAAAACAAAAAAACAACAAAATAAGCCACACTTGTCCACCCGAGGAGAATATTAAAATGCTCTGCCTCCCATCTGTAGTGGTTTTCTTCACTATCATTGAAAAAAAAGTCCCCTCTCTTCCCTGTCAGCAAGACTTACTAATCAGGGGACAGAGCGGCCCTTGCACAAGTGCATGCTTCCAGCTCCAGAGGAGACTTGGTAGATGGCATCTCAGGAATTATCGCAGCATAGACCGACACTGCTCAGTCTACGCAGGGCTACAGCTGCCTGCTCTGCCTGAGGGGTGAGCTTCAGCAGCACACTTTGGAGAAGCTGAAATCATGCCTGCAGATTCAAGCCTCTGCAAGAGTTGGGAACACAACTAATGCTTTACGATCTTTATGGTATTTCTATGAATATAAACACGAAGAATTTCAATTTCATTATACAGTTATTTTAAGGGTTTAAATATATTGTGTCTATTTGGCACCTAAAAGAACATCCATCATTTTACTAAATCCATCAGTCATAGATAAACACATTTTCTAGTATCCTTAGCCCTGATAAACTAAGGAACATATATAAAGTACCTGCATCTTCCAATGGAACATAAAGCAATAGGATCTCCCACCACAGCTACCAAGGATTGTGCTCTTGTAATGGCAGTGTTGAGAAGTTTGTAATTAGACAGAAAACCATAATCCAAGTCTTCTGTTGAATCCTCCAGTAACTGCTCTTTCCTTTTAATTGGTGTTTGCTTATGTTTGCATGTATGCCGTGTTCGTACTGTGCTGAGAAACAAAACTCTAAACTGTTTTCCTAAAATGAAACAAAAAACAAATGTCTGAGATAATTGTAGTTATTTCTGCTAGTAACACAATCAGACCACTGCACTTGCCAGTTAGATTTCACACCTAGATATTCTGAAGAACTGATAGCTACCCTTTACATGAAGAGCTTTATGCAAGAATAATAAGATTTAAAAATTTTAAAAGATGCACTATAAATAGCATATTCTATTACAAGAATATTTCCTCTTTAAAACTTATTTTTCATCTTGATATTAATCCCTCCAGAACTTTCTGAAACACTAATTATCTTTACAACGTTGCCAATCAGCCAATAACAAATCTTGGATTTATTTATTCTACCTTAAAAAAAAGTTCTGGACATTCCTGTTTCATATTTTAAAATTTCTCAGATATATGAATATCTACCACGAAAAAAAAGAACACACTACTCACTGTCGCTCACTTTATTATCTTCCTTTGTTTATTACTGACTAAAAGTGCAACTAGGAACAGGCTATGCCTACACAAAATTCTTGCTATTGCTGTGATTCTAGGAACAAATACCTAAATTTGTGGACCCCTTTTTACAATCTATTCCACAAATGCAAAAATCAGCAAAACATTTTGAGGCTAAAGCCTTGTTATATTTTTATTTGGAACTCTGTTTTTCCCCTTACAATAAAAATCCATCAGTTTTCACATTTTTCACTCAATCAATTTATTTTTTAAGTAAGCTTGAACTTAATTTTGAAAACAGATAAATCTCACATTCATTAATTTATTGCTTTTGTATTCAGTGTTGGAATAACATCCAATCAGCATATTTGCCAGTTTCATTTTGATACATCGGGTTTCATGGGCTATGTCACAGCTCTCCTTTTGTTCTGATCGTTTTACTAAGTCCTACTTAACTTCACCAGTCACATTTTTCACTTCCTTAGCATATCTTTGAGACACATAACTATTACTTACCCTGAACATTTAGCACTCTCTCTACACTGACATCAGACAGTCGTTTTTTCCGAAGTTCAGCCCGAATTCTGAACACTTGATCAGCGTAAGGTGTTACGACACCTATACTGCCATCATCCAATTTGCCCCAGGCAACAGGCCATTTTCTTCTTAATTCTTCAACACGCTCTACTACTTCAAACACCTTAAAAGAAAGTCAGAATTCTTAAAAGTATGCTCCACTGAAGATCATTTTTTGATATTGAAAGAGAATTTCAATTTTAAAGTTCTAAAACATTTATATGACACAGTATCACGTAGCCTTACTGAACAAGCAATAACAGTATTGTATTCTATAGCGATACTCTAAAATATCATGTATTAAAACAATGTATTTACTATACAGTACCTTTTTTAATCTTGAAATAAAAGTTTGCCCACAAAAATGTTACCTTTAAGTTCAAGCTGGGGAATTATATTAATAACCTTAATTTTCATCCTTCTGTTCGTACAAAAATGTCAAGTGCAGTAGGACCTTTCTTATCATACTTTAGCTAATTTCCATCAGTAAATATACTGCCTAAATAGGGATTATTTTATTTTTATTCTGGATTTTATATCTGTCATATTAGAATTTGATAACTCTAGAAAGAGAATATGTATACTAGATACCAATCACTTCCCATTCCAAAGGATACCATAAGGAATTTCAGATTATTCATCAACTGCTAGTTCACCTTTATGAAATACTATTAAGTGTGCTACCTGAAAAGGCTAATGAGTAATAAAAACTGAAAACCTCCTCCTGTGATGAGACAGGCTTAAAGTACCCTGCTCCCAAAAAGCACCAGGCATAGCAGCTTCTGTTTCAACACACTGAACAGAGATACTGCACTACAGAAGGTATTTCTGAATAACTTTATGGAAGGTTTGTGGGTTTCTTTGGGTTGTTTAACATTTACATTCAATGTGTCATTTAATAAATGTCAATATGTAATTCAATAAATATTTATCCAGCTATTTAAAGCATGATACTTGATGAATGCAGTTTTCCTATAGCATCACGAAGGCAAGCACAGCATCTTAATGAAAGCTAGGCAGGTAGTCTTTCCTACAAGAACCTCAAGTATTCTTAACTTTCTTCTCTTCCCTACGCAGTTATCTTTGGCTGTGGGAAGGGGGCATTAAAAATAAATTTAATGCTTCTAGCTTTTATATTATCTCTTCTTTAAATTGGTGAGTGGGAGTTCTAGGGACTTTTATGGACATTTCAAGAACATGGAAAATGATATAAATCACAAAGGGTATGTACAATAGTATAAAGCATAGTAGTTCCTAACTGCTAAAAATCTGTTGTTTCATGCTGACTTCTTAGCATCTAAGATCGGATTATATGATACACATTTTCACTTAAGTATATATTTTTTTAAAAATGAATCTAAATGGGAACAGTTTATTGACAAACTCAGGAAGTTAAAAAAAAATCAGGAGGAAACTAATAAAGCAAAAAAAGATCTGTTAATCCTTAAAAAGTCACAAATAGTTTATTTTTTATAATTTCAGATTTTCAGAGGACAGTGAAAATATGTGGCTGTTTTTGAGCAAGCCCAGAATATAACCTCTTGCCACATAAATTCTTGTATTTAAAAGCTAGTTGTACTGACAAAGGTTATTAGAATAAAATTTGATATCTAGGAAAAACTGTAGCACAAATATAATGTTCTTTTGCGGATATTTTAGCAAGCTTTTGTGAAAACATTCAGCTTCTGGACGTGTAGTTAACACCATATAGTGAAATTTTAGAATTAAGATCAAAAAGGGAAAGTGCATTTTCCTGATTAATATTTAATATAGGCACCAATGAACCATAAGATGCCCCAATGCAAACGTCCATTAAGGATCAAACAGAAAAAGTCTCCCTCATCATCTGAATTTCAATTTTTCATGTTGGTGTTTAAGCAGCTGTTGTCCTTTATTTCTGCCTGTAGCTATTAATGACTCATAATTTTCAGACAGTTACTTGGCCACTGAAGATATTTTTACGTTTTGTACAACTTTTTTAAAATGGCAAAGCAATCTAAGTAAATTAATGAAAGTAGTCAGGTGCCTTCAGGTTTTTTTCAGTTTTTTTCAGCGATGTGTCCAGAAGTCACTGAAGCTTCTTATTTAAGTAGATCTTTTAGTACATCAAAGAATGCACAACAAGTGCAGCATAATAACAACAAAAAGGTTGAAAATTGTGCATCAGATTGAATGCACCATGACCAACAAGGGGCAACACAGCTCTGCAGTGCTTCATACAAACACTGCTGCTAAACTGCGACCTAACTTCAGTTAAAATTCTTCATAAGTTTAAGAAAATTAGTGATACTTCTTTGTTTTTCTTTAAATGTCAAGGGCATTTCTTAAGACATCTTTTTGGTGGGAAAAAAAGGAGTTGGGTCAACCCCTCCCTAACTTGAGGTGACTGGAAAAAGGCACCTTCCACTACAAAAAGTATTACTCAGTCCGGGGGGAGGGTGAGGGGGTGGTTGTTTTTTGTTTGGTTTTGTGGGTTTGGGTTTTTTCTGACTCAAAAGAAGGAATGAGAAGGAAAGTAATTTTTGAAGAATATAAATAAATCTATGTGAAACAAACATATTGAGAATAAATTCTCACAAAAAAAAAAAAAATCTCATCTGCACATGATCAGTTACACACTGATCCTAAACATATTAAAGCAAATATGAAATGTTACTCCAGAGAACTCTTATCTGAGTGGGAACATTTCTACAACAGTGAAAGAAATTAAGTTTTACTTCAAATTGCAGTTACTCTCAGTTGCTAAGATACATCCATCAGATTGTCACAAAAATTATCAGGAAAGACATCCTGAAGAATGAGCTTGAGAGAACTATATGCAGCTTGCAATTTGCAAAGAAAAAAAGAAGATAAATTAATGGAAATGTTTACTACATTTGTAATGTTCACTACTTCATGTTTAGCAAACTCCATGTTCTTCTCTCCTAGTAGAGGACAATTTATGTCTTCCACCTACACTGAGCATAAACCAATAAATTTGGGACAAGGGGAGCTTTAAGAAAACAGCCAAAGAAGAGTTACCTCTGCATTGTTGTAAAAAGCTGTACTATTTTTTTCCTGCACATCTTCTCCACGTGCTGTGAAGAAAGTCAAAGGGTAGAAATCTTTGTGTGCTGGCTGCTTTCCACTTGCCATCAATTTGCCTTCATAGAAAAGTTCAGATGTATAACTGTAACAAGGCAAAACAGAAAAAAATGTGGGGTCTACATATGAGCTCACTGATAAAATATGCAATCACAAAATACTTCATAATGAAAACATTCGGCATCTTCAAGTGATTTCTCTGAACTGGTATTTCCATACTACAGACGAAGCAGAAGGCACTAAAAATATGTTTTTCCAACACTTTTTCTACAAAGGCAATATTTTTTTCTAATCTAAAGCTTGAGAGAGTCACTAATATTCTCACTCATGTTTCACTCAGAAGTTCTGGTGGCTTGAAACTGGGCAAAAGGAACACTTGCTGTCTGGTTATTCCCCAGGCTTGCTGGACAATAAGTGTGCTTACATCAGTTAAGAGTTGTTGAACTTGGAAAATAAATTTACTAAAGATTTCATGTGTACTGAGCATAATGCAGGTCAAGCATCCAGCTTCCAAGCAAGCTTTTCCTCTGTGACTTCTACTCCAGACCAATCTATGTTGCTAGTCACCAGAAACACAACCAGAACATACTTCCTCTGCTGGCAGCAAGCATTACAGAAGCTGGCTGACTAAAAACAAAATCAGGCAAGAACTACTTTCATGGTGAAAAGCAGGAGGGAAGAAGGCAAATTGAATGGAACAAGACAAAAAGCCAACAAGAAGAGACTGCAGATTACTATCGGTAGTACTCTAGTACTGTATACTATTGCATGCACAGTAGAGCTAAACTAATGTACTGGCTTTCATTAATTAGTGAATTCTGGTATAAGCTAACTTCTGAATGCTCAACCTCCAACCTTAATGTTCTTTAGATATAGTCTGTGGATGCAGTAACATGAATGCAGTCTGACATGAAGAGAATAAAAGCAGGAAACTGTGCAGTCCTTCTTCCAGGCTTCCAACCGTTGTAGCTTAAGATGTAAATAACTGGTCACGGAAAAGCTAAAGAAACTAATCTGCTACCAAATCATCATCAAACAGCCACAGCCCACTACTGACCAGCACTGGCTTACACTGGACAATCCTAAAGAATACGCAACTCTTCTGTGGATTGAGTTGCAGCAGTCCACTGCTGCCAATGAGCAAAACTAACAATTTCTTCTGCAAATTAATTCTCAGTAATGAGTTCTCATTAAACAATAAAACACCCTTTCTACAAGGACTGTTTTTTTCCAATTACAGCTCCAACGTCAGGCTGAACTAATAGCTTGTTCTTTCCTTAATTTCTTTTGGTCTCTTTATTTCAGTTAGGTAGATATGATTAATGAGCCCACCATGAACCATCTTCCTACACTTACTTCTGTCTTAAGTACCATGGTCCCATTTATCAGGGGAAATTCCACATTATAAAAAAAAAGTAGACTTAAGACAATCTCTTAAGTGGACCACCATCAGAGTATGTAGCAGGTTTCACTTCACACAGCAATACTTTCTAGTGGAATTAAGCACACTGGACTTCCACTAGACAGCCAACTAGCCCCAGTCGTATTTCTGCATACGTCCATAAAATGAAGACAGATCAAGCTGTGTAACAAAATATTACATTCTCACTTTTGATTCCCCAGAGCACTTAAATATTTCTGCTTTTGCTTTGAAAACAGTGATAACCTAATTAGTATGACTGGATACCAACATACTATTCCTCAGTACATATTTGAGCCAGGATTTAAACTTTAGCATTTTTCCCCATGATTGCACTTACTCTTTCTAGCACAGCTCATGGATGAGCTCATTATGCTAGCAGTCATTAGTTTATCATAGCTTAAAAATGCAAACCGACTGATTAATGTGTCTTGAAAGAAGTAATAAAAGAAGACAACAGGAAAGAAACCTCCCTGAAATTTGACCTATTTTTTGTCTGTTCATAGTTGTACATCTGTACATTCCTTACATTGCACATAGCTTACCATTCTAAAATAATCCACCCTGGTAACTCTAAAATTCTGAAACAGTTCAAATAAACACAGACCCTATATAATATACTGCATAACAGTTAAAAAGGGAAAGTTAACCCTTCTTTCGCTTAGGCAGCAAGTCTTGCAGTCAAAGCATCACCACCTGAATGAGGGGTCTGTAATGCAACTGCCTAACTGAACTCCTCGCGACTGTTCTAGGAGACCAAATTTCAACCCAGTAACAAAGAATTACTCCCCTAATTAACTTTGAAACAATAAGATTTCATTACAGAAACACATAATGCTTCTCTTTTCATTCAGTTGTGCTTGGCTCAGAGTTGTTTTGTTCACTCACACCAGTCAAAGAAAAGCATGATACAGTGAAAAAGTTCACACCTACTTGATGATAGCTTCATGGGAGCGATAGTTCTCACACAGCAAGATCCTGCATGGAAATTCTGCAGGGTAGTGCTCATAGAGCCGATCAAGCAATGAAACATGAAGGTTTCTTTCCCTGGCAAATTCACTGTAGACAAAAGGACTGAGCTGTAATAGACACACACATACAAAGAAAATGTAACTAAATATGTGGACTTAGAATTTCATGCTCCCAACATACGTATTTTGCATCAAAACAAAAATGAAACCTTATTTTTACTGTACATTCATAGTGGGAAGACATACACCATGCCTATTCCATAGGAATGCCCATTCCTACTGTAAAAGTGACAAAAGACCAGTATGCTCTTAAAGGAACAATAAAACATTTGGTAACTATGTAAAGAGGAGAGAAGAACCCTTAGATCTAAGTTTTTCCCTTGTGGCTTGCACAGATGAAAAACTCAAAGCAGACAGCTGTTTGACAAAAAAAAAAGAAACAACCACCCCAAACAAAAATACCAAACCAAAACTGTGGTTTGAATGACATTACACAATTACTCTGACAAGCACTTTACAGTTAAGTTGCTACCACAAATAGTACAGATCAGAAAATACAGAAATTTGTAACACAATTTTTAAAAGTTAAATAGAAAGTCATTGGAAAAACTAAAACCCAAGTGGCCTAGTTATTACACTATGACACTACACCACTACTGGGCTTGTTTAACAATAAAACCATCATCTATTACAGCAGGAAAAGTAGAACCAAAGATGATGAACAAAGATTTTTTAAATAAAATTTTAAAATGTAGAAATTAAGCCAATGTAAATGTAAAATGTAGAAATTAAGCCAATCTATTTTGTCATTCTGAATACACATGATTCAGATTTTGATTTTCACTTCAGATAAATATTAGTGTTAGGAATTTAAATACTGGATACCTCATAGAGTAGCTTCTGTAAGAACCTGAGCTATAGAACAGCTCTTTACACACACAGCCGGAGACACACAGGCCAGGTCAAGACTCTAGCCATCCAGCTGGGCTGATGCGATCTAGCCTCAAGCGGTAAAGTCTCTTAAAAAGCACTTTTGAGATCTGTATTTAAAAAGCACTATCCCAAGCCTTGGGATTACTATGATCATGACTTGAAATGATATAGTAGTGTTAAGTAAGTGGCAACACTACTCTAAGTTTATTACTATACACCAAAGCAAACATCCATTCTATTGCTACTGTGAAATGTCACGACAATTAAAGGCAAATCTATAAAAACAAATAAACCTGGCCTAAATCAACAAAGCAAGTAAAGTTGACTTTTCCAAGTGTGCTTTCTCATGCCTACAGGCTGCAAAATGACATGCATAATCAGGGTTTTAAACTCTCCTAAACCCTTTAAACCAAGCAGTTCCTAGGCACATCACAGTAACGTCAAGGCACTGGTTAGTTTCCGTTTCCTATTTCTGACTTGTTCAAATCCTTACCAGATTATGATGCTTCTAATAAAAAAAAAAAAAAGTTGTCTAAATCATAATACCCATTCTCCATATTCTTCAATTCTTTCAGAAATCAATAGGTAACACCAGTCATAACAAGTAGGAGAAACTCCTACCCTGACTGTAATAATAACTATCCCCATTGCTTATGCAAGCAACATCCCTTGAATTTTCCTTGGCTTCCCCATCTATTATATGACTGGTAAAATTTATGCATTTCCCTCTTAAAAATGAAATTTTATTTGCATATAGTTCAGTGGTTAAGCAAGCCCAAGTCTGTTCTAGCACAGATTTCCTATGTAATCTTGGACAATTCACATGCTTTGTGCCTCAATTCCCTTACTGTAAAATGGAGACAACAGCATATTCTCACTCAGCAGAAATACTGTGAGTCTACGTTAGAGATTGAGGTATTCATGTACCACAGAAATTTGGAGCAGATAAATACCTTAAATATATAAATACAAATACTATATATACGCACTTTACATTCAAAAATTCTATAGCTCTTACCTGCATATGGTCTCCAGCCAAGACAATTCTTGTGTTTTTATTAGCTAATGCTAAAGGCATAATAGTTTCACACTCCATAGCTTGCGCAGCTTCATCTAACAGAATGTGTGTAAAAAAACCTGTAAAACAGAGATATCAGCAAATAAATGAAACTTGAAATATGATAAAATAAACAGTGATAACAATACAAGAAATTGTACTGAAAGTTCTGTATTCTGATAGTAACCAAAAGTAGAAAAAATTCAGTATGGCTTATACAACTATTAGAAACCACACAAACAACTTTCAAACCCATCAAATGACCAACAGCGGTCAAGCGACTGCCAGTGACATTAGCAGTAGCCGACAGATCTGCCTCTTTCTTCTGATATACGTGAAGTTAAACAACTGTTTTATCTAAGCTCTCCTTATACCAAGAGGAAATGTCTCTTGGCAGACCTCCCTCAGTAGTTTTCTCAAATCTGAAAATCTTTTCATCACCATGAGGCTTGAGGAGCTTTGGATAATGACAATTAAAAGGACTTCCTCATGTCCTATTAACTATTTTATATACTAAATTTCCATTAAAATTGCACACATACCTGGCCACTTGGCTGGGTACGGGCTTTGAAAGCGTCAGGGGGGTGGGGGTGGGGGGCGAGGAACAGGAGTTGAAGGAAAATTTAAACTCAATTTTATGATAATATTGGACCAAAAGGTTTCTTGAGGGGGGGAGTCTATGCACTGGGTAAAATGCACTTGAAAAAAACTGGGCCACAGTAGACTTATATTTATGAAATGTAAATTCAGGATAGGTATAGAAAGGAAGTGCTTTTATACACCAATATATATTAAGGTTTAAAACAAAGTATTACAGGACTTAGTGTACCATCCAATTAAGGTTATATACATAAAAATGTAGCAGTTTTGTTTGAAAAACATAAATTTCATACAGCTGCACACACATTACTATGGCATGACTTTACACAGCTCATTGCCAAACAACGCCATTACTTCCATCTAAAGACCTGAAAATATTTAGCATAAATTCCATGTTAGTCTTCTCTATTGCAACAAATGCCTAAACGTAGCCATAAAAAATTAACCATAACAACTTCTGTAAATAAATTCCTTGTTCTCCAAAAAGCAGATGGATTTCATTTGGAGATCAAGAAAACAATAAACTCTAAGCAGCCTCTGCCCTCAAAAAAATCAGTCTAATATATTTCAGTTTAGAAAACAACCCTAGAAGTATCATGTTAACATAGCATGGGTTGGTACGTGTGGGAGTTGTTTGCAAAGCTAAACAATTCACAAAACAAGAAAAAAAGCTCTCTGTGTATATTTATGCTTGTATGCTCCACTGAGTAATGACCTTAATGAGCATAATATTCAAAGTCAGAATTTTCCCTGTTGGATCTCAGAAACACTAGGTCATAGATAGTACTGCTTTTTTTTTTTTTTTAAATAAAGAAAAAACAGAATAAGCAAAAGGTTAATTTGAATGCCAGCAGTTTGTAGGTTTGTAATAAACATTTATTCATAAAAGAGAAGACCAATTTAAGATTATCGTTGTTTTCTCTATTTTTTAACAGTTTAAAGAATTGGGTAAGGAACTGACACTGGGAAGATGAAGATAATTCTCAAAGCATGGACACTTTTGTTTAGAAATTATCTTACCTGGTTCAAGATCCAGTTGACATAGATACTGTGATGTATTTAAAGTAACAACTACTACTCGTTGCTTAAGAATGTCTTCTTTCTGTGGCATCTGAAAGGTGGAATGTGTGCTTGAAATCAAACAGTACTGATGCACAACTGGGTGGACAGTCTTTACCCAGCGATTTCTGAAATATACCCTAGAAGAGAAAAAGGGGGCTTATTTTCTATACTGTTTGAACGCAGTGACAGCCTAATATTTCAAATGCTAATATTCTGTTTTCTGATAAATAAAAGTAATCTTCAGGAAGCAAAACATCACAACTGTGCAGAATTACATGCTAAAACGTCTAGGATTTACCTTCCATTATTTGCTGCAGTGCAATACTACATACATGAACAGCTACCAAGGATTAATTCACATATGAAAATCTGTAAATTCTTCATACTTTTAAGTTCTGTGACCCTCCCATCAATGTTTATTTCATTTTAAACTATCAGTAAACTCATTTTAAAGAAGTATTTCCTCAGCTGAAATATAAATATAGCCCATAGTCTTGGAACTGACAGAGCTGCAGTAGTCTGCACATTTCATCAACTGCAGCCATAGGATCTTTAAAAAAAAAATTCAAAAGACATTAATAAAATCCTGTACTTTTACACATACTATATGTCTTCTGAGTTCTAAGAACCAAACAGGAAGTATATTCATCTTTTTATCATGCAGGGCCATAATTATGATACACTGTATAAAAGAATGAGAAAATAGTGCCAAAAAGGATGGCTAGAGTCTAAAATATCAGGACATTGTCACCAAAGCACTGGACTTCAAATATCTTTCCATTACACAAGACAATTTTAACCGCCATATCACGAGATCAATGATGAATTTTTTCTTAAAAAGTGATGAAATGTTACGGCCAGTCTAGCTAAATGGAAGAGGAACAGGGAAGACGCAAAGAGTATGCCCCAGAAAACAGAGTACAAATAACTCCACAGAGGTGCCAAACCACACCAGCTGAGGATCTGGATAAAGATGTCAAAAGGCTTCTCTATGGAGTGTTCCTCAAAAACATAATCTGTATCAAGTAAGAACTGTGAATGTAAAGTGGAACCTTAAAACTACAGGAAACTATTGTACAGATATTAGTATCTAGAATTAAAGTTATTTCAATTTATTTCCAAAGCAAATTAAGATTAAATAATTTAAACTAATTAAACTAATTTCGGGATTTAAAGCTGTTTGGTTTATCTATTCATTATTATTTTCTTCTGATTAATTTCTCCTGCGCGCATATTACAAATCCCAAATCATTAATAAAATATGTGGAAAAGTGTAATTATGCACCTAAGCGCAAAACATGATTGCATTGGCTGGACTTTGGATGTCACATGTCCACCCATGTTTGAAAATTACAGACGTGAGAGAAACAATTAGGATTGTAATAAATTTGGTTTGTGAGAATACAATGTCCATTTTGGACAATAAGCACAAAATGAAATGCAAAGAGGTGCAAACGCACTGCAGTATTCTGAATAGCTTTTTAATTTGACAACACAACCAACCAAAATTGACATTTCGTGACCAAAGGCAACTCAGTTAAGACTGGGTTCAGTGCAGGAGCAAACAATACACTCCTGAGCCATGCTCAGAACAAGAACCTGCTAATGTCACCCCAATGGATTTATTTCTTATCAGCCATCAAACTGATAAGCTTTATTTGATAAACTGTTATTACATCAATGTAACAACACAAAGTCAGGGCCTAACAGCTAGAACAAGGTAGTAGGAGCAAGATAACCCCTGCTCTGTTTATCCCAGCCATTCAGTCAGCTTTTATATGATTCAGTTTCTCAATCTTAACTGAGGGTAATACTTACCTACCATCTCACAGGAGTACTGTGAGGATTAATGAGTTTATTGTGAGTTTATGTTTGTAAAGCACTTTGAGATTCTTGGATGAAAGGTGCTATTGAAATGTAAAATATTATGGTTATTAGATATTATTATACCATGCACTTTTATTACAAAAATTCAACTATGTGTGACTCACAGATTGGCTGACAGCATTTCAAACTGCATTGCTGCTTACCCATTAATTTCTTTTATTTTGATGTGAGATCAAAAAGGTATCCCAGAGTTATTATTCACCACTGGCATAAAAACACCTGGCAGATGTGACTACTTCGAAAACGTCACAATATAAGTAAGCCACACTGAACAAGGGATTTCTTTCTCAGGTGCAGTCTGGGCTAGTAAAATCTCCTGTAATTTCATTAGTAAGTTTTTTTCCTTAAAGGCAGAGGAACCTATCACAAAAATGGGTTTTACCAGCTTAACACAAATCATAAAGTTTTACCCGGCAACATACCCTTAACTTCTGATTAAAGAAGTGACCCTAACCTTCTAATCTAATACCTGCATAAGCAAAGTACCTGGATGCCAGCAGTCAGGCAGCTACTAATCAAAACATTCATCAGTACCTGCAACTCATTCTATTAGTGTGCAGTTATAGGTACAAAAATGAACAAAAACTGCAGCTACGAAACCAAAACCCAGCCATAGCTCACGTGAGAGTATATTTTCTCACATCATGTGCCTCACATCAAGACTTGAATTTTGGAGAAATTAAAACCTTGAAAGCTAAGGTTTACCCAAACCACAGGCAGTGAAATTACTAGCAAATAGATAGAGAATCACATTGAAATGGAATTCCCATAAGATTATAGATTAGGGACTCAATCTTCTGCAAACAAAAGCACTGAATATATCCACTGTACTTACTAATGCTGGGTTAACATGCACAGAATCTGCATTTTGTGTGGAAATTCATACCACCTTTACTTCCAAATGTGGCATATGGATATCTACAACGAAAGCCTTCATTTCTGTGGACCTCTAGCCAATGAGCCAAAGAATGGAACAAACTGTCAGCTAACCTATCTATGTTTCCATCAACTTTCCAGCCCTTATGTCAAAAAAGAAATATGCCTAAATATTTCTATTGAATGTTAATCAAATTGAGTATTTCCTAATTTTTCATGTTTTGCTTCCAGTGATAAAGTTCCATCAAAGTACCAATTTGTACAATAGACTATTTGCAAAAGTGAATTTATGTCAGTAATTAAGATTCACAATCATTTCCTTGTTCATATTTCAGGCTGGCATTGCTGCTAAATCACTTAAAATACACTTCTAAAACTTAAAAAGGGGGAGTCTAGAGTCAGAACCTCTGACGGAGGCTAAACAGCGTTTCACTTGCACTCCTGTCCTACAAAAGCGACTTCTACTTCTCATGACTCCTTATAACAAAGTGAACGGGGACTAAATTTAAGTTCTTCAAAACTTCTTTTCCCTGTTCTGAACCAGAAAACACTAACTCCTCCCAGTTCTTGATAAAAAGACCAGGATTCTCCCTTCAGGCTGTTCTCCAAAGAACTCTTCTTGGATAAACTCTAATCCCAGCTCCTCAAATTTTGTGCAGTTATTTCTCACCTGAAATCCCCCAAGCAAAAAGAACACAGAAGCTTAGAGGAAAAAGAACCTAGCAGGCTCATTTCATGCCTCTGTTAAAAGACCATTAACAAAAAAAAAAAAAAAAAATCTAAGTAGTCCCAAGGAGCCTAAAGAAAACTTTAAAAGCACCCGATTTCCCTCTTCCATTTCTTTTGATCCACCTCCAAAGAGAGGCTCATTCTCACAAACAAGTATGTTCCTTGGGATGCAGAAAACATGTGAAGAACCTGTCTAATAACCTGAAAGTTAACTTTTTTTAATCAAACTTTCTTTGAGAACGGCCTAAGATAGAAGGCAGAGTTTCACGAAAAAAAGTAATCGGCTAAGATGCATTTATTTTACAAACTAACATTTCATAAGATAAATTAATACCATTTTGAGTACCAGAAATTTACTCCAGGCAATTTGGAAAACAGGGCAACAGCCCTTTAGGAACTGCTGGGTTTTTGTTTTGAGTTTTGGGGGTTTTTTTAATTCAAACTCTGGTTTGCTCCAATTGATTGATTTTTATAGTTTAAGTATCTCCTGAAGCTAGTAGCCACATACAAAAGCTACCTGGTTTCAGGCTACATGCAGTACTTACATATGTATGTTTTGATCAAAATATTTCAAAAAAATGAACCGGAGAGATTTCAGCTGAGATATTTTAAACAGAATCAACTTATTTTCTGACACTGCTGAACTGACAGTCAGCAATAACATGTTTTGGAATAAATAAAACCAAAAATATTAAAAATACAGATAAAAGCAGTATTGACCTCTTTCCTTTTCCCCTAGTATTACATACAAAACCAGTGTACAAACACAACTAAATCTGAAATACACAAGTAAAATAATAGCAATAAACAGTAGATACCTCAATCACTGTATGCCCAGAAACATACAGAGAAACTGCTGCTATCTGCTCCCTAGGTCTCGACTGGAGTTTTTAGGAGACGGTGATAATCTGAAGTATCTAGCTACAGTGCCCACCTCAGCAGCCTACCTCCTGAAGACCCTAGCAGTGGATGGAGAGAGACAAGCACATCCACAGAGTAAAAGGGTATACAAATCAGGAGCCTATTACTACCTCTTATGGCTTTGACTCACCATCTAAAGGTGCCTGCTCCTCCACACTTAAAATCAAGTGTCTTAGCACCTAACAGAAGCACTTAATCAAAGGCTCTTTCCTCCTAACTGTAGGTTAGGGTTGGGTTTTTTCTTTCAGAAACATTTCTGCATTAATTTACTGAAGTATAACAAAATTGTTTCAATGTCAAGTTTTGGAAGAGTCAAGTTTTGGAATGTGCCCCTAATACAACTGAATCTAATCAAATCCAGGGGCATTTTTTTTTTTTCTGGGTACGAATTTGTTTATGGGCATCAGGACTATGAGAATTTGGCCTTCAGGCTTCACTGGTATTTTATTTAGATGCGGAAGTTAAACTCAACATAAATTTTCAGTGTTCATTCTGACTTTGCATTTTCCAAAGAAAGTTAGTTTGTTAGGAAAAATTATGGATTTATAACATGATATTTAAACAAAAACCCCCAAACTTTAGGCTTCAAACTTTTAGTTGCATCATTGACAGGACAATTTTATTTATTGTACATCTTACCTGCAGAAATTTACAGAAATATTTACACAGTTCTCAGTACTCAGTCAATGTTGAATAATTAAGCTTTCCTTCTTTAAAAACAACATAAATATTATGGTGCTCCCTACTAAGCTATGGAAACATTTTTAGCAAGGATACCATTCAGCCATCACTTGTAGAGTAAATAAGGAAAAAAATCTAAAGCAAACTGTTCAGCCATTTAGAAACACATCAAACTCCGCAAGTAGCACATCCAGCTTTGATAATTAACTGCTTCTACTCCACTTGATCATAGAATCATAGAATCATGGAATCATTAAGGTTGGAAAAGACCTCTAAGATCATCCAGTCCAACCCTCAACCCAACCCCCCCATGCCCACTAAACCATGTCCCCAAGCGCCTCATCTACACGTCTTTTAAATACCTCCAGGGATGGGGACTCCACCACTGCCCTGGGCAGCCTGTGCCAAGGCTGATGTTTCCTTTAAAATATTACAAGAGGCTCAGAGCACCCTGTTTAAACTAACAGTAATGATTTTAATTTGAAAATATATCTTGACAACAGTCAGTAAGAAAGGCAACAGATCCATAATTAATTTTATGCTAGGAGTCTCACATAGCTCTAGCTTTGAATTCAGATAAACTGACCCTTTACCTCCTGCCAGATCAGGTCGACATGCAGTTAGCTTTCACAAAACATATGCTTCTCAATTACATGTAATATTTTTTACTTGAAAACCTACATACTTGTGGATCCATAAATATATATATAAACAATTCCAGAGGTGCCTCCATTTTCTAAAACTTTTGCTTTTCATAGAGAGATCATGACTATTTGAACAATATCATATAATCTACAGCAGCACTTTCTGAAGGATTCATAACAAATACTATGACAATTATACTTAAATTCAAACATTCAGTGAGTTTTAAATTATGTGCTGTAATTTTCTTGGCAAATATGTATATATATTTTAACCATAAAAAAAATACCACTTTTGTTTATGTATGTTTTTCATAAGTATTTCTGACACTGGACTATATAGTTGAATATAGCACATAAAAGAAGGTAGCAAAAGCCTAGCAGCCACAATAAAACTGTATTTAACTTTAACTCCTCGCTCTGTTAAATCACACTTCAATACTCCTGAAAGTGTCAATTAGACACGTTTTCCCACCACAAAATTAAGACACCATAATGCTTTTCATCACAAAGTGCTTTACAAATCACCTTAAGACAATCTGTGTTAAAATACAACCAGATCAAAGGTAACTCTTCAAAAATAAGCTGCCTTCTTTTCCTTGGCCAGATCCTCAGTGTCTGTAAAATGTCATGTGGCAACTAAAGCCAGCAAACCTAAGAGAATTTACACCTGTTGTAAATCTAGCCCTTTCAAATAACTTCATTGGCTTTATTGACATTGCATAAAATATAAGTCCAGGATGGCTTTTAATAGCTAGCAAGTAAACATACTGAGTCATTTTCTTAGTAATATAATAAACTCACACACTGGCATTCAGAAAATGATGCCCATAATTTAAAAAATATATACCAAGCTAGCAGTATACGTTATATATTGTGATTACTGCGCAAAATATTTCCAGGAGATAGTTTCTGCCCATAAATAAATCCTCCTTAACTATTTCTAGGCAAGTTTACTCTCCTTGCTCTTAAAGTTTCCACCTCTTCTTCATTTTTTTCCTTAACTGATTTCCCCAAAATAGCCATGGTAAGTACATTTAACCACATATACAATGACTTCAAACTGACTTATTAGAAGAGGCCAAACTACTTTCACATGATTCTCCAAATATGTAGCTCCTATGACATCAAAATTTTTCTTCAAAAAGCCAGGTACTGAGTAGCCCCAGTTTCCAAATTATCATTGTAAGTGTGAGTCAAAATTTTCTGGAACTATAATACAATTAAAGTTCATTTTATTTTATCATAGTAGCTTTTAGAGGAGCATATCAAAAGTTTGCTCATTAGGAAAGACACATTTATCAATAGAATAATAAAAGCTTAAAAAAGGATGTCTTTATTTTTATTTAACAAATGACCCAAAATTATGTTGACAATGTTTCACGTTCCTTTTAGTCTATGTTTTTAAAAGCACTGCTGGTAACGCCAATATGCTTTTATGTTTTAAAAGTTCTTTAACCTTTTTTATAGACACCTTTTCTTAAGAATAGTATTTTATAGATACATAATAAGCCTTAAAAAATACCTGAGAGGTCTTGCCTGGGGATTGCCTGCTTCTACATATGGATGTAAATAATCCTTTATGTAGAGATCAGCAGCACTATTAGAATGGGTGCAAATGAGAATCCTGCTGGAATAAATGGTGCAAATAAAAAAGCAATGAAGAAACAGAAAACAATTCAAAGCAGTAGAATACAAAAAAAAGGAAACAGTGGCCATCTTCCTGCACATTTGTCTTAATGAAACTAGTCACTAACCTACCATAGTTTGCATGATTCAGCCCTTTAACTCAAATCCTTCAGTTATGAAAAGATTTAAAGTTCAAACAGTTTTTCAATAATTATTTTGTGATTATTAACCTAGACTTGATTTTAAGTAAGGAACAGTTTTCATTATCTAGCATACTGCAAAACTTTTCTTGTTGAGCAAATCACAGTCATTCTACATACTATAAATTTTAATTAGTTTTGTTCTAAATGGAAAATACAGGCTAAGACTATAAAATTACTTTATCATTCAAAACAATGACGGATGGCTTGGGTTTTGTTTGTTTTTAAGCTGGATGGAAATTCTATATTTCTACCTTCCACTGCATTTAAGTAAAAAATTACATCTTCTCTGCTAATCAAGTATCGCTTTATATTTAGTGCCCCATCTCACCTAGTATCCTGTTGTTGGAGTATGTGCTTGACTGCCTGAGCCAGAGTGAACGTTTTTCCTGTCCCATAGGGACCGATGATAAGAACAGGAGGCAGTTGTATTGAAAGTGGAGTAGTGATAGCCAGAACAGCCTCTTTCTGCTTAGCATTTAGTCGAGGGTCCAACTGCTCATCCCATTGTCTGTACAAAAGGAGGCAACGGAGTTTAAAAACAGAAGCTATAACAATCTGCTGTCAGTCAGAAATGAAATTAGGTAAGATTTCAAAAGCTTAAAAAAAATTAAAGAGCCTGTATGTTACTGTATTGATCACGTCATTCTGAGGCACACTGAAACAAATGAACAAATTTAGCCAATCACATGCTTTAATCACAAAACTTTGATAATATTGGCAATAAATCAGTTGAGGTTTTTTTTCCAAAAGGAATCTAACTACTTCTCAATTTACATTATCTCACCCACAATAATTAACCTGCATAGAACACCTTTTAGAAAAAGTATATGCTGCACTATCACCTGATAACAAAAGCAACTAGACATACAATGATCTTCTACTATTACTATGCAAAATGTAACATTAGTTATGTTTCTTCCCTGGAGTATTTACATCGTCAACTTTAAAAGTCAACAGTTATACAACCCCAGGGCTTGGTAAAAATTATCTATGATGAAATTCAAAAACAATTTAAAAACTAATGCCTACCAATTAACTACACACTTCTCTTTACCTTTTTTTTTTTTTGAGATCAGTAAGGCACATACCTCTAACGGGAAAGCAGTCTAAAAAAAGGATTTTTGCTGTAACCAGCTAGTGATACCAGCATTAAGAGGAAGATGCTTTCAGAAAATTCCAGTGAGTATAAGAGGTTAAAGATTTGTAGACACAGTTTTTAATATTCCCACTGACAGATTTAAAAGTAGACATGCATAGTAAAAAACACCTGTCACTGCTGCACATATGGCCATACTTTAGTAATGTGATCTGCTTTGGTACAAGCACTATGCTTCTAACGGACTGGGAAAGTTTCTATTCAGTAGTAGTTAGCACCAGGGAGTAAAATCAAGAGGGAATTGACTGAATTCCTAACTTTTAAGACAGCTCTGAACAACAAGCTGGCAGGAGACTCTAGGAAAAAAACATGCTTATTACACTGACTTAAACCAAACTACAACCATTATATATATCCTTTATGTATATAAAAAATATAAAACAATTATACAAATAAATTGTATCAACTACAACTGATATGTAAATTTCTGTAAATATAAATTTCCTGACATAAAACAGAGAAGACAAAGTTTTAGCTTATTGACTTACCTTCTTTTTATTGAAATCACTGCTTACTTCCAAACTATTCCTAAACACTATTTCCTTGTAAGATTCACTCAAAACTTAACTAAGTCAGTGAAAAGATTGTCACTGACGTCCATTAGCTTTGGAGTATAACTCAATGCAAAATCCATTCCCTTCTTTCTGCCTTTACTGTCAAAGCTTTGATGAATGCAGTATCCTCACCCAGAACACTGCTACCACCCTTTCATCATCTCTGTTCTTCCTACACTTCCAAAGACAAACTAAAATTTTTCCAGTGATTTTTGTTTTATATTATCTCGCTGTCTCAGGTTTCTGGCCTGATCACTTTCCATTTAATCCTTGAGCTATCTTCTGATTTGTCCTGCATCACAATCACACTCCTAATTCTCACCTTCAAGACACCACATGACTCCTTGCATGTCGTACAGGCTATCAGTTCCACATACCTCTCATTTCCCTGGTTTCTAAGTACAGAAGCCCCATGCCTCTTTTATTCTTCCCCGTGCAGCAAGAATACTGAACATATTCCCTGAGCAACACAGCCTGACATTTCTCTTCCCCAAGTTTCCTCTTCAAGACAAACTATTTTCACTGCATCACTGCATCAGCTTTAGATTTCCTTAAAGGTATTTATATAACATATGGGTTTATATTTCATAAAGGGAACTGTAAGACATGTATACAAAAAATCTCAGGGCTGCTTGCAAGTGCAATGCTGGTCCTTCCAAGACTCATTCCCACACTTTTCCTAGTCATCCCGCTCAGTGATATGTCCAAATTTGGGCTCATTGCATCAAACTCTAAAAGTACTAATGGATCGCTCCTTGCAAATAGAAGTCTACACACTTGAGATCCTGCACAGCAAACTCCTTGGAACTGGTATTTCCATTCCTATAAAGTATCATGCATATTTTCAGTGAAGAACAGCAGAACAGTAAATAACAATAGCAGATTTGTTTTCTACAGCTACAACACGACTGCAATGCCTATAAAACTACAGCTCAACCGCAGGGAAAAGCAATCAACAGATTCTAGTCCTCAGAGGATCACTTTTCTCGTTTTATTTAGAACAATTTCACTCCCTTCTCTGAACCACCCTCACCATTAATGAAGACCAAGGCATGTTTCTCATTCTACGGCAGATTTCAGCCATCTGTTATGAGAAATGCAGTACTGCATTACCATACAATCTTTGATATTAAGGTGTTTGTATTCTTGTACCTGTTGGGACTCCAGGGTATGGTGGGAGTCATGCTGACATCTGGAAACAAAATACTGTTGTCCTTAATCCTGTCCAAGGCATAATGCATTTCACAGAGGGGTAAGCGATTTAACTGAAACTGAAGTTCAACCTGCAGTACAAAATGAATGAATAAATGAAGACGTGAACCAAAAATGATTAATTTAGAAAACACTCGTTAGACTTTGGTGCATATGATACATTTTTATCTTTCTTCAAACTACTGACTCTCAGAACAAAACAGCAAACATCATTCAATCAAAAGATTTGTGATAAAATTAACTTGCTCTTTTTTTTTGTTTTGAAGTAAAGATAAATACAGCATTTTCTCGAATGTAATTTTGTTGTTTGACTTTTAAGATTAGATTCCACTGTATTTTCAGGGGTGGGG